>JAGJRP010000019.1:0-146129 GCA_022832235.1 Lepidurus couesii | reverse complement strand
GACGGTGAAGGTGACGGTAGGTGACTGAGAGGTGGGGTGGGTAAAAAATTCGCGATTTTTGGGTGGCGCCATTTATGGACGATCCCTAATGCCAATATCCTTAAGTGATTTCCTAAGGAAATAAAAGAGTACAAAACTTTGTATTCTCTTTTCTCTCTCTTTATATTCATCAATAGGGGAGAGTGGGGCTTGTATTTTTCACAATAAAACGCACCCCAAATGGGGTTTGAGGTACCTTCGGACAATCGATAATGTACCCGTTAGATGGCGCAGATCGACTATAAACGTCATGAAGAAGAAGAAGTACAACTTCGGACGGACTTTCAGGGTCACCTTCGGACATAAAGACTGAACGTTATTTTTGTTATTCCTTATTTTTGTTATATTTGACATTAAAAACCTTTGATTCCTTTTATGCCGTTCAATACATGTATAACCCGGGGAACTTGTAATAAAAAAAAATCTTGACATTTGCCACTAAAAATCCGTAAGGTCCGAAGCTGCCCCTTGCCCGGGGCACCTTCGGACAAAATGTGACCTTTCGAAAAATGAGAATATCTCTGGCTCTATAACTCAGAGCTGTAAAATGCCAACTGGAAAAGTAAGATGGATGACCTGGGCAAAAGTTTCTCGTTCCACTGCTTAAGGAGGTCTACAGAAAGCAGAAAGCAAAAAATGTCCGACCGAGCCCCTACTGTCTCCTACTTCGATTCGGTTAGTATTGCGTTCCCATAACAACTTGGTCGTTTTGGTCGTAACATCCTGACCTTTTACTACCCAATAGCTCGGTTTTGATGTTGTATATCAATAATCTGTCAGTCTGTCCGTTCCTACGATCAAAGGCGACTGGATTATAGCTTATCGAATTACATTCTTTAACAAGGTCCCCTGCATAAAGGAAATACTATGTTACAGCTACTTTTCGGTACATAAACACATTCAATTACAATAATGCTTAGCAATCTTATCTGCTATTACTTTGAAAAATAATACGCGGGTACGAATTCCATCTTGGCATCTTGGGATGACTTACTTTGATTTATTAGGTATCGGCACAAAATTTTTCGAGCTTAAAACTCAACTGCGAATTTCATTCAGCTTTACATACATCGATGTCATAGTTTATCACTGAAAAATCGTCAAATGTTTATAACTTTGTCAATTGAAACGCGTTTGTCGATTGCACAGTCAGGAAAAACGGACTTTCTTGTCCAGGGCTAAAAGTGGACGGAATGATGCGGTAAATACCCCCAGGCACATTCTCCAATTCCATAATAACAAACCCAGATCTTAAAAAAATTTATATATATTTACAAGATTTTTTTTTAAAGAAAAATCCAATGAATTAATTCTTTCAAATTATTTACCTATACGCCCCAGAAGATTTCTTAGCGAATAACTGAGGTGCTCCATTAGTGGAAATGCATAGAATATCAAAGCCCACTTGGTACTGCTTCGGTCCTTTGAGTTCAACCAGCAAATCGCTTTTATTTTCCAAAGTTAACTGATATTGGGGATTATTTATATAAGTAGCCGGATAATTTCCACATCCGCCTGCAGTAATTCCCTGCCACGATCCATCCTTCTTCTAAAAACAAAGAAAAATACACACAATAATTACTAAAAATCCCAATAATTATTTAAATAAAATAACTATTTCAATAAAAAAGTTAAAACCATTCTAAAAATTCACACAAATCCTTTAAATAATTCATTATTATTAATCTTTCCTTTTTTATTATGGTCATTGTTATTATCTTTTTAAAGCACTTACCTCAATTTTGTACTTATAAGGCACCTGTAACTTGTTCAACCGAAACGGACAGGTTGCATACACTCGCAGGGAGTAATAAATAGTGTTCATTTTTTCGTATTGGGAAATGACCAAAGTGAATTTCGATGAACTTTCTGGATTCAGGACCAATTTGCATAAATAATGCGGACTATTAATGCGAACTCCGTCCACAAACGGAGGAGGGTCATCTAAAGACACATTTTCCATGAACTACTTTGATTTTATAGAATTTTCTAAAAACTATAAATAAAAGAGAGTAAAAAAGTAAAAAAAAAAAAAAATGCCAAAAAAAAAAAAAAAAATAACCTACATGGATAATAAACTTTTTTCCCACTTTTATACACCACCACAGTAATGTACTCCTTATTCTCCCGGAAATCCTCAATTTCTGTTATGTGCCTCGTTAACAGAATCCACACAGCAGCTCCTTGGGATTTCTCCACTTCTAAAGAATACTGCGGATTTTCGCCAATGTTGTACATATCCCTAACGGGACCCGTCCCAGCTTGCCAAACTCTAAAACAAAAATCCAAAAATTATATCTACTTGACTTCCATTGGTAGAAGTTTGACTGAATTTTGATTCATTTCCCTTTATTATTTGAATTTAATCGAAAAATTGCAAGAAATTCTTACGAATCCTTACGAATGGATGCAGAAGGTGTGCGAGAATAAGGCGGGGTTCCAATTCAAGTAAAAAACATCGAAGAATTGGCATAAACTCTCGTAATCGATCCAAAAGATCCCATTATCGAATGCAGCCGCACTTTTCGGATCATAATTTAACCGTTTCTTTAATTCCTCTGTCCAATGACCCGAATCCAACTCGGAATAATTCCCTCTCCAACGTAAATGCGACCAGGGATTCTTCAACATGAACAATCTCACCCCCTAAAATCCCAACAACAGAAAAAAATTAATTAAATTAAAAAGGAAAAAAAAAAAGATAAAAATTCAAAAATTTCTTCAATAAAATTACCTTAACTTCTTGAATATTCAACAACGCATACGCATGCGTTGGCACCAAACCCGCTCTATCGGCTTGCACTTCGCTTAATTCCCCGGTGGCGACAGTAATTAGCACATCGCCTTTATGAAATCGATCAAACAACTTCCGGAAAATTTTATCCGTGTCAAATTCAGGATCTTTCGGTCGAATCGCGATTCTCTCTGGGATCCAACCCGTTAACGCATGAAGATCGATATTCTATATCAAAGAAAAAAAAAATATATTAATAATAATAGAACACGAAATTACAAATTGCCCAAAAAATATTTTCCTTGTTAATTAAATGATTAAAATACGAATAAATTAGTAGATAATTACCGAATTGGAACCAGGAAAGTCATAGCCACCCATAACCTTCAAATAGGCCTTTTCCAATAAAGAGACCCACAATTCTCCTTTATTGGAAGAATAAGAGCAGAGTAATTCGCCAGATTTGCCAACAGGGAGCAAATCATCGATGATAACTTTCCGTGGAATGCCATTTAAGTTGAGTTTGACCATAAATTTCCCACACGGGTTATAAACCGGATCGCCTTTTTTGTTTTGGGGGAAAATGATCTTGGTAATGAGTCTTTTCTTAAAAGTGCGTTCATATTGAGCTGCGACCGCCAAGGAAGCGACGAAAGAACAGTCAGAGACTATCGTTTGCTTGATATGGAAACAATCGACCGATTCGATGATCTTCGGCTCGGGGCAAATGTCTTGTGGCCTTGCCCAGCGATCAAAGTTGCTTCGCTGCTTAGGAGACAAGGCGAGCGTGCCATGCTTGTCCGTGAAAGGTAATGGAAAGGCGAAACGCTCTTGCAAGTCGCCTTTCATGAACGGCAAATACTGGCGGCCGTTAATTAAGGATGTTGCAGCGAGCACGCTCTTCTCTTCGGCGGTATAAGTACTGGCACCGCTTACTTTCAATTGCGACATGGGTTCAACGATGTTAGGACCTGTGAAAGAACAATTTGAATGCTTTATCTGTTTAAAACTGGAGGAATTTCACCTGCTGTGAGGGTATTTTGAGATCGACTAGGGGGTTGGACACCTTTGAGGGCTTCAGCACGATCCAACGCTTTTAAAGCGATGCTTGTGAGCTTGTCATGGGTCTCTTTCTGCTCCGTTTTGCTCGTACTCTTCATCTAAACGGTTTTCAAACGTTATTTCATCAAATTAATCTAGTTCTAGCAAAAAATAATTCCGTTTTGAAGGGAGTTGATGAAATTATGAATTAAATAATGAAGATTATTACGATTTAGGCTACGAATATTGCGTTGCAATTAGGAATTGTTGTTTGCAATTGTTGCAATTAGGAATATTTGGCATTTTAAAGGTTGTACTTTACCGCTTCGCGACAGAGTTCAACAGCATCGACGTACATTTGAATGGCTTCGTCCACTTTGCCACTTTCGTCAGCTCCCAACGCTTGTACCAGCAGGAATTTGGCTCTTTCGACATCTTGTTGTTGGCTTGTAAGGAGAGAAACTGGGTTGACACAGCTTTCGCCTGTACGTAAGTCAAGAATGAGCTCAAAAAGTTTTTGGAATTTCCAACGTTTAATTTATGAATCTTACTGGATTTTTTTAGTATATCAGCGCGTTTTCTATACTCGCTCACTTTATGAAGGATACCAGGTGGTATTTTGTGACCAGATGAGGCTAATTCTTCGAGAGCTCCAGCAGCTTCCAAATAGAAGTAAGAAGCAGCTTCTGATTTGCCTTCGCTGTCGTAATTTACGGCACGTTTAGCTAAAACTGTGGCGTGCTGAATAGCTTCTTTCCAACTCATTATAATTTGCTTTGAATTTTAATTAAATTAAATAAGGTATTCTTGCTTTACTTTATACAACCATGGAGTTTAACATTAAAACGATAGAATAGAATGTGGAAATACATACACATTACACGCAACAGCGTTTCACGTCCGTCAGGTGGCACAACAATAACAATCTTACTCCGCCCCTAGCTCCTCCCATTTCCCTAGTTTTCAGGTTCAAATAATTAAAAAAAAAATCTTTTTCTTTTTATAATAAAAATGAACACTAAATAAGTGGTTATATTTTGTCAAGTTTTTACGACGAGTAATGTAAATCCCGCTTTAGAGTAAACCAAAAGGAAATTAAGGGTAAATCCCTTCCATAAACTCCTCCTCTTTTTTCAACAGCATATCGCTGCTGACTATATTTTCAAAAATACCTTAATTTTTCTCTAAATACTAAAAAAATATAAATAAACGAAGAATATCATAGTTTTTCTTATATTTGCCTACTACCCTCTCTACAAAATATGGCATTAATGCACACATTGATTCACATTTTAATAAATTAAAGTGTTTATAATTAGTAAATGAGAGGATTTCATAGGAAATGCAGAGGAACCCAATACTCCAAATCAAAAGCAATAACATACGAAGAGTTTTTCTTACTTCTGAACCAGAAAACCAGCTTTCTCACGACCTCAATAACCCAAGTCCCCCAGAACTACCGACTATAGCCTACCGACCGCATCTTATCCCAAATTACATCTCATTACTGTTACAGGCACCGCACAGCATGGAAACCAGGAACCTATCTTATCTGCTCAACAATCTAAATCACATTTCTTGGAGTAGTATAACGAACTAGTCGCCCCAAGTAAAACTCCCCAAAAAGTTGGATATTGCAAACCCAGTTTGGGCCAAACTATATAACATCAACTGATAGGGGAAAATGATGCCTAATTGACGTACATGTACATGCAAAAAGGCTAAAAAATACGAAAAGATAAGGGATTTATAAGAAAAAAGAGGTTCTATGCTTGACAAGACTGAGTAGATCGTGCGTCTTACTCTTTGGCTACTGTGTTACCTGTCCCACAAAAGCACATTGTACCCCCAAAAAAAGAAGGGTGAAAATATATATATGTATTATATGTATGAACCAGGTGGACGGGACTCGAAGGTAAGAAGGGGGGGGAAGATGAAGAGAGAAAACACGGGAAGCCCGAAGAGCACGGCGGCGTCCTTTGAAGTGCGCCTTGGTAAATCGCCCTTGGGTTGTTCTGTCCGTAAAAATCTACGTCCCCTTTCATTGCCATGCCGACCCTGCCCATTATCCTAATTGAATTACAGGGGATGGCACTAAATAATTGCTTAAACTTTGCACATTCGCCAAAAAATTCCCACCTTTTCAACCCAATAATGGCGCACCTTCAAACTCTTGCGAAATTTGCAAATTTTATTAACTAAAATTAAATACACTTCTAAATACGCAATTAAATTCAATGGCAACAGGCCTTCAAGCCTAAGCACACTATTTTTTTTAAAAATTAACTACAATTTAATGAAATGGAATTGCATTAAATTAACTAACGGAGATTTAGAAAGCCAGTAAATAAGATTAAACTTAAATTACATAAGATTAAAATATAATAAAGTCAAATTAAATTGAAATGAAATCGAAAATGATTTCATTTCATTTCATTTTTAATATTTATACGTTTATATATTATTGTACCAAGGCATGTTTTCTTGCACAATACGCAGAAGTTGAAGGGTATCTACCATGACGACCATGACCATTAATGTCGTCACGGCAAACGGTTTAAAGATGCTGATGAAGTCATTGAGGTAATGCTGGGCTGTTGGCCTCTGCTGAATTAGCCGCCTTTACCTTTTGTGAAACTAAAAAGGAAAAAGCCGCCCTATCATAATCTTGCTAATGTATACCCATCCATTTCGGAAACAAGTACACGCCGTGGAAGTACTGTAGACGGCACGCTAAGATACTTTATAGATCTTTTTCTCTTTATTCGTTTCTTTTGGTCTCTAATTTCTTCTTAAAGTATTGTTCATGAATGTCTTTCCCATGGTGCTTTTATGCGCAGCACGCTGCTCAGAATTTGTATACCAAACAAGTACTAAATGTGAGTTACTTTTTCATTCTCGTTTTTTTTCGCTCAAAATTTGCTGGTAACATACAATACGATGCAATACACACGTCGACTCAACACGCATGTGGAAAAGAGCTTCGAGGAAGATTAAAAAGGTAGGAAAAATCAGTTAACGAGTGGGTGGTGGGGGCGGGGCTAAACTGTCGGCTCTTTTGAGGTCGCGTGGGGATCATTGAAAACAGGCAGACGTCCCGCTGGCACCGCCCTACGACACAAAACCACTTTGAACTCGCCGACACACACAAATTCATCTAATACATATACCTATATGCCAAACGGTATACAACATCAACTTTAATTTCCTTTCCCCTTTTCCCCATTCCTCACCTCACCTATATCCCTTGCTAGCTTCCCTCCACCAAGTCAACAATGAAAATCCATTCCAATCTCCCAGAACACTCAACAATGAAAATCCTCTCCAATCTCTCAGAACGCCCAATAACGAAAATCCTCTCCAATCTCCAGAAAACAAAACTCAACTATGAAAATTTCGAGTTACCACAGTGGGAGCAATGATTTCACTTAAAAGTTGTGAAATTCTGTGACTTATTCTAGTTTAGTTCATGTGTTTTTTTTTCTTTTTTAATTGAACTAAGAGCATTGCATGGAAACAGTTCTTTGGTTGATGTCAACGCGTGGATGAAGCGCATTAGATTCAGCAACGGAAACGGGCGCCCTGGAAAGGGACGACAACAAAAGCTGGCTCACTTTTTTTGTGTCTCTTTTCTCTGGGCTTAGAGTCGCTTTGACACCACAATGTCACCTTTGATGTGCCATTCCGCGCTTGTCAGCTGTTACTCGAGAGTCTTCCTGATGATCGTTCCCTGTTTCAAGGGCTTCCAGTGTCATAGCGTGCCGAATAAGGGCGGTCATTTAGAAAACACCCCCGTTCCCCTAAGAGTCGGTACGATATATGCACGTACAGTACCTTCCAAAAGGAGACAAGGATATTCATCTATCTAGCATCAAAGGAGGACTTTTTGAACGCATGTAGTACAATCAGAGGGATTTGCGCGGCACGATTGTCCTGAAACTTATTCTTTTCTATATTTTTTTCCCCTTTCTTCCTCTCTCTTTCTCCTTCCCTGTCTCGTTTAAATACATCTAAGCCCGGGTAAAAAGATCTGTGAATCGTTTTTTAAGAGGTGCGGGCAATCTCTTGCACTTGGCAAGGCCCATTCCTTCTATAGGCGGCATGGTCTTTGAAGTCCCAAGTTGGGCGTTCCGGTGATTATTGGCGAGTAGCTTTTGTTTGCATTGCCGGTAGAATGGGTAGGAGAAGGCGCCGCCTGCTGGACTTTTCCACGATGGAGAGGATGAAGGATGAAGGATGCGGATGCCGGGGTATATACTGGGCGCTCTCTCCCTCCAAAGTTGGCACTCTTCAACTACTCCGATCCAAGGGGTTTCCTTCAAGAGAGACGGTGGTGGGGTTGCCAGCTTGCCACACAATTTTACCTGTGGGACGACACGACTGCCGCTATAAAAGTTCTCTCAGGTGAAGCAAACGCATTAGTCTTCGCTCCCACATCTTCGCCGACGCACCTCTTCACTCACAGTTCACTCGTTCATTCATTTCAGAAACTCCAACTATCATGTGCACGCGGAAGTGACTTTGGGTTAATCGACGTTTGAGTGTTGTGTTGTGTAGGATTCCATCCAGTGGGGTAGCTAGAATACGTTCAGTGTCCCAGGTGAACTCAACTTTGCCCCCCAATTTACTCATTCAAATCCAAGACAGACCAAGATCATGTACGTCGTTTGGGTGCTTCTGAGTTTGACGATGGGTGCCCTGACGGTGCGCTCCGTCCCGTTGACGTTGGACTTGGACGCAATGGACGATGACCTGGGAACGTGGTGCGCCCCGGAGAACGAAGCCAAGTTGCCCGAGAGTCCCGTCCCGAGTACGGACCACGCGGATATCATCCGTTGGGCGGACACGGCGTTGAAGATCATCCGCAGTCAAGCTCATGATGCCAACGCCAATTCGGTCGAAAACGGTACCGGCCCGACCCCACATCACCCTGCTTCCGTCAACCCTATCCCGAGCGAAATGACGCTGTACTTGGCCCCGCCAGGACCGCATCGTCTCCACGCCGTCCTGCCTGATGGTGCACTCACCCGTAGTGGCGCCCACGCGGCCTGGTTGGCGTTGGATCCTACTCCGGGAGCCGCGTTTGGTCACACGATTTACGTGTTTGCTATAGACGACCAAGTACCGGATGCTCGTTGTATCGCCAGTGGAGGCAGTCCATTAGGTAATTAGGGAAAAAATTCCCCCCAAGTGGGTGCCAGTCTTGGATAATGTCTGTTTGAAAAAAGTATGGGGGTCATTTACACAAATTAGTTTGCCCAAGACGAGATGTGTATGCTAATAGATGTCGAAGTTGCCTTGTTGTGTTGTGTGAGCCACGAGGTTTTCCCTACTCTTTTTTTATGATGGAAGAAAGGGTCGCCCAGAGGCTGCCACGAGCCAAAGATCTCGTCTTTGAAGTCGCCGCTTGCTGCCATGTCCCCATTTAGCAGTCTTTGATCAGGCCAGTAATTGAACCGCCAGGGGAGTCCTTTAAAAAGTTCCTCTTTCCCAAAGTGTAAACTTGATTTCAAAGGGAGGGAAACCACAAAAAGCCAAGCCATTCCCATAAACCCTTTATCTCTGAAAGAGCGTGGCACCCCAATTGAAACCCCTTTTTATCCTGCGCCATTAGCAACGCAATTGACAACTCTCACGTCTAGACGGCGTCACCAAACTACCAAAAACTTATCCCTATCTCGAGTAGTTTTTTTGGTCTTTTTCTTCCGGATGCCTTCTATTCTAAGCGAGGTCATCCATTCGAACCGAAGTTAGGACATCAGAGGAGTGGGTGAAAAAATAAAAAATAAAAAAAAAGGTTCAAAGCATTCTCGGAAGCCTTTCGCAGGGCTTAAGAGATCATGACTGACGGCAATCACTTTGTTAAGTCAACAGGAACCAATCTTTTTCAGCCCCGGTAAACTTCAAAGAAACAATCTCGTTAAACACCTGACACTAACCACGGCTCATTTCCAGGAACGCGGCAGAACCGCCCGTCCTCAGAGAACACATTCAAAAAGTGGTTCTGGGAAAAGTAATCTGGGGAAAAGTCACTCAATGAGAAGCTCCCAATGCCGACAGAGCTAGAGTTTCCAAAGATTCCATGGTGTTTGAACATTGATTTGACAACTTCAATGTTTAAAACTTTCCCCAAGGTGTTTCAACATGCACTCCCAAGTTCCTTTCCCGGATTCTCTGTTTATTGTGAATGGAATTGAATGTAGTCTCAGAGTCACTTCAGAAGCTTGCATATTTTTGAAAATTAATAAAGTTATCTGATTTGTAGGTGAAGCGCAGTGTTTAACGCAAGTTTTCAAGAATCGGTGCCCGAATTACATGTCACGCCGTTCGGCCACCTGGCGGCGTAAAGGAGCGTCTACTAAGCGTTGCGACATCGACTTCTTACCCCTGGTTCACCCTTCGCATTCCACTCCTCAACAGAGCGAGCAACGCTTAGCGTGCCGCAACGACATTGCCGGCTTTGCTCCCTGTCCGGTGCTCCGGTCCAAGAACGAAACCGCGGAATTGATCTGTGACCCGCTAAGTACCAACACCAAGCGGTGTGACACCACCCATGAGCTGATACGCACACGGTGTCGTTTGTTCGAAACCTGCGACCAGGCGGTCCTCCTTTCTGGCGGGTGGAACCGCCAACTAAGTGGAGAGGGACCGCTGCAAAACGTGCTCGCCATGTACAAAATGCTCAGGCACAACGGTTTCGCCAAACACAACATCAAGATTTTCTTTGCTAACGGAGTGCGTTCAGGCAAAGGTAAAATCTCGTTAAAAAATCCTCATAAAATTTAGAATCAATAGTTAATATCGATGACTAAGTTAATATCAACTTAATATCGAGTTTAACACGATACTACGTGAGTCAAGACTGAATAGAATTCTTTGTTCAATGAAATGTAGATGACGCTGAGAGTGAGTACGATGCGGGTTCCCAGAGACCGGGTCCATTACCGCCCATGTACCCCACTGCACTGAAACTGGCGCTGCGGTACCACATTCGTACCTTGTGTGGTACACCACATTGCGTGGATTCCTTAGTCATTTACATGAACAGTCCCACCAGATCTGATGGTGCAACTTTACTATGGGACGCTGACGGCAATGGAGAGGTAAGAAAGTCTTTGAAATTTCTTCAAACTTCCAACTGAAAGGGAAGAAATGGAGCACTACAACTCGACATTCGCTTTCTAGTATGACGAAACAGAGGTCTATACCATAAGGGAATTTCTGCGCGATACCCAGGATTGTGCAGCGAGACAAGTACTTGTACTAGCCGATCAAAACTTCTCGGGAACCCTCAGCGAAGCTATGATTCGCTCACGAAGACATAACAACGTGATTGTCGCCAGTAGTGGGTCGAGTACGGAATACTCGTACTATTCAGAAACGACCCACCATTGGTCAACCTTCCATCATAGCCACGCCTGCATAAACCGAGTCTTCGAGGTAAGCTTACAAACATTCAACTAAATGCATATCCCTCGCATTCCAAAAGTGGAAGCTTATTTTAATTACAGAAATGTGAGAAATTTCAGTAATTCGAAACTAAAAGAATCCCAGAAATTTTCTTTTGGAAATCTAAAACTAATTAATATTTCCTCCCAAATTTAGGAATCTTTGCCCAGAATCGTCAACTCACATCCCATGTTACACGACGGTTTCAATGGAACACAATCCGTGAACATTTTCGGCGCTCCTTGCGACGTTTTACCTCCGTTTACTCATCAAGAGCTCAAATCCCACTTCATGGGTTGTCAATACGTCCCCACCAAGATCTGGCTAAGCAAACACTCCAGTCATACGGACCCTCCCCCTCGATTACTCGTGGGATGAAACTTCCCACGGACGTTACATAAAATAAAATGAAATAAAAACACGCATGATGTACAAAATGTTAAAAATCAATGTAAGTGTGAAAAATGTCCATTCCAAAAAAACGTTAGTGTTTTTTTCTTCGTCTTTAACCCCCCTCCTTCCCACACTACATTTTATGTATAGTCAGAAATATATGACTTATTGATTGTAAATAAAAAATTCCAAGATTCGATAAAATCGCCAAATTTAATTTTATTAATCGCCCTTTTTATACCTTTTGTAGCAATTAGGATTTCTTATTAGCGTACGTCATACTCTTTCCTTGGCCTTTCATCGCGCCACGCCGATTCTTCTGAAATGACACGAGAAAATGATATTAAAAAGAAAAAAAAAATCTTAAAAAAAAACGTAAAACAATTTTTAAAAATGGCATTCCCTTGGAAATATTGGGATTTCCAACAAACAATCGGTTACCTTCTTGCGTTTAGGGGCGCCACTATCCTCTCTGGGTGGTTTTTGGGAAAAAACACTAAAATCTGCTTTTTTGTAATCATACGACTCGATCTCCACCGGCTTCTTATCAATTTTGGGTTTTTTAAGCGGAGGTCGAGCGTCTGTCGGGATCGAAGCTTGAGAGGTCTCTCCTTGGCTCTTATCTTCCGTCTTCTGTTTCTTAACCTTAACCAGAACAAGCTTTAGAAAAGACCCTTTCTTTTAAAAAAAAAAGAAAAAAAGTTACCTTTCCTCTTAATGGTTTGACAACCGTCGCTCGTCTCTTTGTTTTCTTCTTCTCCACCTTTTGGACGACGACTTCCTCGTCCTCTTCGCTTTCTTCTCGCTTTTCAACCAGTTTCTCCTGAACTAAGGGCAATTTGGCCATAACATTCTGGTAATGTTCCTGTAAATGTGATAACCGCGAATCGTAGTCTACAGGCTTGGGTTTTGTGCTTAAACTCGTCGCAGGCGATACGTCAGCAGGTCTTGAAGCGCAAGCAGCTAGATATCGGTCGTACAGGTTCACTACTTTGGAATTCCGTCTGCTATTTTCATTCAAGGCCTAAAAAAGAAGCGGAAAGTCAAAATTTCGTACTTTTGACCAAGAAAGTCGTTTTTACCATATTCTCGAAAATTGAGGCAATTCCTTTCCTAGACGCTTTTGTAATCTTTGTGTTAGAAGTGTCCATCGCCTATAAGATGAAACAAGCAAAAACGCGTTATTAATAAACAAATAAATATTAAAATTATTTTTATTTCAATGTTTTTCCCGTAATTTTTAGTCAATAATTTAAAACATAATTTTTATTGTTTGATTTGAACTAATTCTTTGTACTTGAAGGTTGGCGGACTGAAGGAGAGTTGGAAATGACTCCAATTCACGGGAGAAATCATGTTTCGAGTGTAAAGGATGCTCTTCATCCGTCTCAGTGGGTCGAGTCACGGGTATTGATGCTGGTAGAGGCAATGCTTTTCCCACATCAGCAATCTGAATAAATCATAACATTAATTAGGACAGTTTTAATGAGTTTTTAAAGAGTTTTTGAGAAATCAAGAGATTTTACCGCAGTTAAAGGCTGGTCCCGTGCTTTCAGCAGGATTTGATGCACATGAAGTAGATGCTGGCGTAAAAGGGGCGGTACCGGATTACAACATGCCAGAATCCCTTGCATTTCACGAGGCAATACTTCTGATATCTGCAGAAGCATATGTTTCGGAAGCACATACCTAAAGAATATAAAATTAACAAAGAAAAGAAAAGAAAAGAAAAAATGGGAGATTTCTCGTTTTTTAGATTCTTACCCTAAACTTTCATCTTCTTCTCGACCAATGCGATCCCTCCATCGAAATAACTCCCTTAGAGCATACATCTGCTTATTGTTAAACAGTTTCTTGCTTTGGACGTAGAGATCCAAGTGGCTGTCCGATCTTAACACGGGTTTCAAGTATCGCTAAAAAAAAATAATAACAATTTGTTTGATTTTTTCAAATAATTTTGGTAATTTTATACTGATAGAGAATATTAGGATATTTTTAGAGTTTCAGTGATTTTGTGAGTATTTGTGAATTACCTTCAGGCATAATAAGCGAGAACTTTCCCACGTGGACAACAGCAGATTATCTCCTACTCCTTTTTCCCATAAATCCGCCTTCAAGCGATCAAAAACGTATAAAAGATAGTGCGTGTCTTCCCGGGCATAATGGCTCATTTCTTCGGGCAACGGACTAATACATACAAGGATATAATTTTAGAATGTATGTAGAGTATTTTAACAAAAAGGGTAGAAAACATTACCGCATTCTCCAGTCAGATAGCTGGTACTGCTTATTTACATTAATTTTGCAATAATGTTTGAGAAGAAACGCGAGAGATAGGTGAGCGAATTGCAAAAGCTTGGCAGCTTGATGGGTATCAAACATATTGACGATATACAGCCCCAAATCTCTTTGCAGCCATTCAATATCCCTGTCTGCACCATGAAATACCTAAAAACAAGATCAAAATG
Source organism: Lepidurus couesii (assembly GCA_022832235.1). Lineage (NCBI taxonomy): Eukaryota > Metazoa > Arthropoda > Branchiopoda > Notostraca > Triopsidae > Lepidurus > Lepidurus couesii. The sequence continues at coordinate 132,005 of JAGJRP010000019.1, read as the reverse complement.
ACAATTTTCGGTTATTTCTAAGCGAATTTCGGGCTTATTAAGCGAACGTAAGGTATTTAACGCGAATTTAGGGTACAGTTAGCGGGAATTCTACCTTCACAATCCCTGGATGAGTGAAAACTTCATTCAAACTCGACAATTGGCCCCATAATGCCAAAGTATCCACAAGGAAATCCTCATTCCGGGTCGAAATTTGCATTAAACAGGTCAATCCTTGGAAAGTTCGATACGAGTGATGCTAAAAAATGAAAATGTTGTTAGAAATCCAGATACAAATATGAAAGTCTAAGGTAAAATGGAGATTAGGTTGGATAAGTTTACTTCTAAATCAATCGCGAGCTCTTTGGCCTGCTTAAGAATCGTCAGCATGTCTTGGAGCTTCTCTGGCTTATCAACCCATGTTAAGGTTGTGTCCGCTAACGGTTTAGGCTCAAGCGGAGGCTGCTTTTCATACATTTCAGGCTTGGGTTTGAATTTCTCGAGCTCAAACTCATAAGGATGGCTGTATTCTTCGCCACGCTCGGTTTCTTCCACGAGAATCGCTAAGGGCTTCAGAGCATTGGGTTTGTCAATCAATTTGGGCTCAAAAGGACCTGGACGGTTGTCAATCTTCTCTTTGAACAAAACCTGAGGCCTTGCAATGTTCCTAGCAGCTAATAACCGTACTCTTTCACGGGTTGTTGAGTTCCCAACGATCTAAAACCAAAGATTCTTGTAAGCATTCGTGACAATTGAACGGAGTTCAACGTTTACTGCCTGCTGTTTGTTCCAACTTCCACTTATGGAAGGACTTTTCATGTTAATTTCCAAGACTACCGTCTCTGCTTGCTTCTTAACCCCACTAGCGACTTCCAATGCAGCACTCTATAAAAATATGAAGTTTGTAAGAAGGGTTTGAGGTTGAGAGTTTCGAAGTTTTGATTTTGTTGAGTAACTTACCACTTTGTCCATGATTACATCGCTAGCGTCACTAAGAAGGTCAAATTGCTCTTCTAAATCCAATTTTGCTAAAGAACCTTTAATGCCTTGGTGGTTCATTAGCTTGGTAATCCTAATTGCGAAGAATTAGACCAAATAAGCATGAAGGAATTTTAGAAAGGTAATTTTGGACTTACATTTCTAGAGTTTTCATGGAGTTAACTGACATGGCACTTCTGAAGCCTTCGAAACTCATGTAGTATTCGAAATCAATTTCAGTATTTGGTAGTTCATTCGAAGCTTTGGTAGCTGCTACTACGTCTTTCAACATGGTCTGTGAGTGAAAGCAAGTTAATTAATGCGTACTTTTGTCTTTTCAATAAATATATACAATAATACCGTATTTTCAATAATACCGTATGTACCGTATACTATACGTATACGTACCGTATGTACCGTATACGAGATTTTACTTTACCTTGAAGAATTCATCGACACTTCCAAAGCCAGGCACAGCTTCAGATTCTTTTTCCATTTTCTAGGAATAACTTTGTCCTTTTTCAAGCCCTTATTAATGAATTTAAACTAATTTTAATTTACACACGTGGGTCTTGAAGATTGTTTTGGCTTTTTCAGTGCCAGTGACACCTAGCGAGCGTACATATTCTTAGTTTAATGTTTGTCTTCTTCCTGCCACTAGGGACTCTTGGCATCCCTTTATAAAACCATCGGACACAATGCCAATACTTTCAGCGCAGAGTTTAAATTTGATTGGAGTCTTACAAGACAAAAGAGTTTTCTGTGCATAAACTAAAACGAAGATGGTATATATATCTAACAGCAATACACCAGTAATATATGTACGGTACCTTTAGGTGTGTTTAGTTTTAGTTCCACTAAGGGGTTAGACGATTGAATCTGAATCACTAGAATGGTATTCTCGTAGAATTTGCTCGTTGAAAACCGATTCCATGTCGCATCATCCAAAGCAATACTTTATAAGACCTGATTCTATGTGAAGAATGCAAATAATTGGAATAGGATATCCATATTTCTTCTTGAACTTGAGTATAACGTTCAAAACTGACCACAGAGAAAACTAAGTCTAACTAATAGTCGGGTGGGTAATTTTTACTTCGCTTCAAAGGCATTCATCATGGAATGCACGCATTCTTCACGTGCACAAACTAATAAACCGGCAGGATTTATTATCATCGCTCATACCACACATTCCAAATGCCTTTACTCTTATCCCCTAAACAGAAGTGAGCTTTTAGCTCATAACACTCTTGTACGACAATAGTTTGAGCTTGGCTATAGACTAACTCTGAACGAAGCTTCTATCCTGTGCGTCTTTTTATGTGAATGTACAACGTATACACGCACGCATACTGGAAGGGAGCCTTATAGACTCTACATTCATTAAGCCAAAGTGGTCTGCGTAGTTAGGCGTACTACGGGGTCTGCGTACCGGCTTTTAGCGCCCTTTATTAAAACAAATTGATTAACTTTGAAGTTTTAATCAAGGATTTCCAACCAGCCTTTATTTTGGAAAATTTGTTGCTATTACTCAGGCGCGAGATTAAATAGTACGTCACACAATTTAAAGTAAAAAAGTCATGAATTGAACTTCTTTATTCTCATTTATATCAATGGAGTAATTTATTTGGTTGCTGTAACGGTTCTAATGCGTTTCATGTGTCAATACAGACGGTGCAATTGTGTGAGTGTCAGAGCCATCTGGCGGCCAACATCTTTAGTACCACTTGCGTCTATTTTGTTTGTTTTCTTCTACATTTCAGACCATCAGCTTTACATCAGTTCGATACAACGTTGCGCCAACAGCTGGTGGCCAGCGTATGCCCGTTACCACGTTCCCAGTCCCTGATATATAAGGGGTACCAAACAAGCTAGTTTTTCCTCCAGGACAGTAGGTGGCATTGGTAGGATCGAGTACCCAAAACGACCCGCAACTGAATGGATCATTTCCAATATTCGCGAATTTCAAAGAAGTTGTCTGACCATTTAATTTAAACCCGTCCCCTCCATGACCGACAAAACTCAGTGCCATGTCAGAGATATTGCCGTTTGCGTGAAAGTAAGAAATATTGTAGCGTGTCCAGTAAGACCACTCGTTGATACTCAGAAACCAAAACTCGATTTGACGGTACACGTTCAATTTGCTTAGACGTTCCACGTCAGCGAAAGGCATCACGTAGAAGTCTTTTAGCAGGGCGTTTACGGGATTGACTTGCCGAATTATTATGTAAGTTGAAGTGTTGTAACAAGCGCTGAAGATAGGTTTCAGAAATGAGCCTGCATGCCATACCGTGCACTTGTAAGACCCTGTGGATTTACAAACCCAAAATTAACTTTCCAGTAACACACAGTTGCTAGTGCTGGAAAGTTGTTACCAGCTGTTGAATACGAACGATAAAGGCGACAGTGGTAGCAAGACGCCACGCAGTCGTTACAGGCAGGCCAAGTACCATTGCATCCAGGACGAGCAGCTTCACAGTAATCTGCAGTGGCCTTCCCTTCCAAGTGTTGGTCGATACAAGACGTACTCTTGGTGGCACTCACTTTGTCCCAGACTGAACCTCCTGGCCACGCTTGTAACGCCATTCGCGCAATACGCGAGCAGAAATTGTCCGCCAGTAGTTCGCAGACGTAGAAATCCGCCGTTTCGTAGAAATTAAAGGCTTGACATGAATCTTGGGACGTACAAGAGCTGGCGCATTCCATTCTAGCCCAAACCAAAGGTCTCGCTACGATATCACCAAAAACAATTCAAACTTAATTCAATCCAAGATTTCGAGATGAAATTTAGGACATGGATATAAGAACAACGTCCAATAAGGATGGTTAAAGTAGAACTACCGGTAAGTATACCTTTAGAGAGGTTTTGTGGAACTAAAGGATTACCCAACTCGATTACGAGAACGGTATTTTCGTAGAATTGACTTGTTATGAAACGATCCCAATTCGCGCCATTTAAAGATAAGCTTTCTGTGATCTCTTGGCGGAGCAGAAAATGAAGGATGAGCCAGACAAACTTCATTATTCGACTTCGATTATCTGGGTTAGTGAAATTGCGCCAAAAGCTCAAATAACGTCCAACCACAGTTTCGAACTCAAACTAACTGACTCTTGAAACACACAATCCCTGTGTCGTACACATTGACACGGAGGTCGAAAATAGCGTCGCCGCAGAATAAAAACATGCACCGTGAACGTGCACTAGTACTTGCATACAATACAAGATTCGCTTCGTTTTGCCTCGATCGCCCACCTTTGTGTCCCTTAATAGTTGTAACGGCTTTCAATCCTCAAAATGGCAGTTTGCTTTTACCTGATATAAAGATTAACGTCGTCTGCAACATTGTGAGTTACATTGATTTTAGTATAAGCTACATTAAAGCTTTGCATATACGCTTTCCCACTTTCCGTGGTACATTGGTAATTTATATTCTTGCTTACGTTGCAAAGTTAACAGCACGCTTTATACACTACTTGTCACGTTTCCCATATAATTCACAATTCCTTAAGGTTCCTGGAGCAATTTTCCCTTTTGCCTGCGTCAAGTTTGGTAAATAACTTAACCGTTCATTATGGTCTAATGATACAAGAGTATTTACAAACAAAATGGGAATAGAAATAAGCTTTTTTTGTTATATTAAAAACCTGTACTTGAAATTTTGCCCTTCTTTCTCCGGGGATTCCGAGTACTTCAGTTATTTTCTGGTAATTTTCTCTGTTTTTTTTTGTGTACTGGGAATAAGAAAAAGCGAAGGTTAGAGATACTAGTTACATGTAGGTCTTGCTCTACTGTACGACCTATCTAATGCAGCCGTCGAACTTGCGGTGTTATGTTCGCAAGGTCGTAAACAGTTCCTGACGACCTTCACCCCAATTGGTTGGGCGGAAACTCTTTCACATTGCGGTTTCCTGTGGACAATGAGATGAACGAAAGCTCCTCTGCATTTCCAATGCAACAAACGAAAGTAAAAGTGAAACCCACCAGGGGTAAATTTCGCCCTTCACCGAGGTGAACTCCATAGGTGCTGCCAAATCGCTGTGTTCCCGTTGACCCAGGTATAAAAGCACCGACTTTGGTTCAGTCTAATCAGTTCAGTCTTACTCTCTGAAACCGCCAAACCAACAATGAAGTTCTTCTTGATCGCCGCTTTCTTGGCAGCTGCCTCCGCAGCTAGCTTGTACCCTACAGCTTACTCAAGCAACGCTCAGCGCCCGGAGATCACCATTGTGAGCCAAAGCGATCTCCGCAGCCCAGACGGAAGTAGCCAATGGAGGTAAGTTTTTTTCTTCTTTTTCTTTTCTACAAGTCATTTTAAGATTCCTACAACTTAAATCTACGTGTTTTGTAGCTATGAATTATCTGACGGAACGACCCGCGAAGAATCTCAAGTTCAGAAGTTGATCGGCACGGAAATGGGCAACACCAACCGTGGATCTACTTCTTTCATTACCCCCGAAGGCCAACGCATCGCTTTGAACTGGGTTGCTGACGAGAACNCGACCCGCGAAGAATCTCAAGTTCAGAAGTTGATCGGCACGGAAATGGGCAACACCAACCGTGGATCTACTTCTTTCATTACCCCCGAAGGCCAACGCATCGCTTTGAACTGGGTTGCTGACGAGAACGGATTCCAAGCCAAAGGTGACCACTTGCCCGTCGCCCCCGCGTATACCCCAGAAGTTGCCGCCGTCTGGGCCACCGTTCGCCCCCCGACCTACTCTGCCTCAGCTTATGCCGCCCCCACCTATGCTGCTCCCGTCGCCTATCGTGCCCCCGCTGTTTATCCGGCACCCGCCCTTTATTAAATTGGAGAAAACTGATAGGAAATTTATTTATTAATAAACACTTGAAACGCAAAACATTATCTCTGATTAAGGCTGTATAAACATTATCTCTGATTAAGGCCACTGTATACTGGAACCCCTTTTGGTGTTACGGCATAAGTGTTTCCGTAAGTGTTCAAGTTATGAGAATTTTAAATAAAGACTTTTACCAAAATCTTAAACAGCAAGTAAAATAGATTTTGTTATTAAGATATTTTAAGAAAAATAATATTTCTATTATCTCTTTCTGTATCCTTTCATTTCTTGTTTAAAGTTTACGAAATTGCAGTGAGAAATGGTACGACATCAGTGCCATCTTTTGGCAAAAGTTACCAGCTACTTGCCGTACACCGTGGCCTTAAGAAAGTAGGAAAATAAATGTTTCCTTTTGTCGTAAGGATAAAAACTATACAGAAGAAGGAAATAAATTAAACAACATGGTTCCTACCTATTGAGCCCTATATGCTGTTGCATCGCCGTCAGGTCATCAGAAATGTAATGTAATAGCGAATTCAGTTGGTAGGGCCAGTGCTGCACTTTTGGCACTGAGTACCAGTTTCTTATGTCCTGATTGGCTGGTGGCGCACTGGAGGCGCACTGGCCCTACCAACTGAATTCGCTATAAGACACACTGACACGTTTCTAGTTGTTATCGTAGCTAATAGCGGTTTCCATTGGGAACCCTGGTGCAGCACTTTTTGCACTGAATGCCACAAAAATGTGTGTTGTGCCGCAAAATTGTGTGTTGCAACAGTGAATTTGTGGCACTCAGTGCCAAAAAGTGTTGCACCAGGTTCCCAATGGAATTCGCTATAAGAGGCAGCGCTAAACGCGCACTAGCAAATTCAAAACAAACCACGCCTCCAGGCAGTGCATGCCACCGTTACAAACAAACCTCATTCATTCATTTTTCGGTTTTTATTCCCGTTGTGTTATTATTTGTTATTTAAATTCAATAAAGGAACCATGGCCAAGGCCGCTGTACATAAGTTAGATGTCCATCAATTGCTGTTTAACTATTTAAGGCTGTTGGGTTTGGACACCCACGCTTTATCTATTAAACACCGCACAACCTTCGATAAAGTAACAAAATTGAGCTTTAATTTAATTAATTCCCCAAATTTATAATATAAGGTTAACCATCTTAAATGTATAAACTCTTCCAGAACATGTTCCTGAATCCAAACAGAAAAGCTTTTGAAATAGTGGTCCATTTCTTATTCACTAAACTGGATCCAGAAAGAGCTCAAAAAGAGTTTTGTGATATTTGGCCGGTTTTCGACAAAAAGCAAGAGTCACAATTCCGCAAAACTGTCCAAGCCTGGCTAATTGAAATCCAAGTAAAATCTCCTTGGTTCTCATTCTAATTAAACACATTTTGTGCGCGCAGAAATATAAAAGAATTTACAAAATAATTAATTTTTTGTTAATTACAGAGCAATGCCAGCTACTTTCCTCGCTTAAACCCATCAATTCTCCTAAACCCGGGAGGAGACAAATTCTGCGACTTGTTGTGTACCTTAGCTTCGTACGTTGTTGATAGAAAACTGATTAATCGTGGTAATTAAGTCCAAAATTTCCCAGAAAATCTTAACAAAAGTCAAAAACTCTTTTCTTTGCACTCTAGATAACATGCTACTTCATCCTGAGGGTAAAAAAGGGGGTAACCCCACGAATACCACCAGCAAAATCATAGCAAGCGTCATGAAAGAACATTTTTCCAGTTTTGAAACCAATCAAGTCACATTTTTCGCAGAATATACGTCTAAAAAGCGTCTCGCCAAGTAAAAAAAAAAAAAAACAATTTCAAACCTTTCTAATTATATTACACTTTTGTAGTGATTTGATCGCAAAATACCGCCAAAGCCATACTAAAATCGCCCAACTAACGCAGAAACTAGAAGACGTGAAAGCCATAAACCAAGATTTGGGCTCAAAATTGCTTAATTTGGAAGACAAAACAATTTGTGATGGTAAACTAAACCTTTTTCACGCTTGAATTGATTCGAAAGAGGTTAAAAATCTCGTTTTCTTACTAAAATCGTTTCATTCTAGAACTATTGATGAAGATTCAAGGAAATCAGTTGGTTTTAGAAGACCATTTAAACAAGTTTCGGTTACTGGAATCCCAAGAAAAGGAATGTTCCAAAGTTTTCGATTATTTATTCAAGAAGAAAAGTTCTCCGGTGACTTGCTTAGATGGCTTGGGGATTCTACACAGCATTCCTACAGAAATTCTCGAGAATTACCAACGCAAACAAGCTGTAAGTTAAACTAAACATTTCTAATTCAATTAAAACTAATTTTAGATTTTCCTTTTCTACTTTAACTTACTTAAATTTAAACATTATTTTTTTAATTTTTTTTATATTTTTTTGCGTATGGGCATAATCCTGTTGCCAAAGTTTATTGTTAAAACGTAAATTTTTTTAAAACGGGTAGGGGAAGGGGATTATGTGTATCACAGTGTAGTTAGCTTACACTTATTTATTCTAATTAAGAAACTAATTTATTTATTTTCATTTAATTAATTGCAGATGCACCATAAGGAAATACAACTCTCTGAAGGGAAGGTGAACATCGTGGATTTGATGAGTGTCATTTTAACTTCAGTGCAAGAAAACTACAAGTTACCTCCCCTTCCTGACAATATCGATGGTAAAATTGTATATTTAAAAAAAATCTAAACTTCCGAAATAATTTACAGTAAAAATTCTGTATTAATTTAGATCACGCTAAGCGTCTGAAGAACAACGAAAGAGGGCACAAAGCATTAGTAGAACAGTTTACAGCGGAAGTAACGAAACTGGAAACTTATCGTGAGAAGCAAATCAAGCGTTTGGATGCTTTACATGACAAGTTAGCTCAAACCGGTAATTATCTAACTACAAAATCCTAAATTACCTTCAAAATCTAAACGATCTTAACACGTTATAGCTTAAAACATTATTTTAAAAGCAAAAATTAGTTGTTGTTTTTTTTAAAAAAAAGCTTCACAAGTTCTCTAAAAAATACTTAAATTACAGTTTCTGGAGGAGGATTAGGGTTGCCGCCCATAACTCCTTACCGTCCGCTTCTTCCAAAGCTCACCGAAGCTAAAGAATCGCCCTCTGAACTATTCAGCATGACTCCAGCCATCGCAGGTATTAAAATACCTCCAAATTGTTTTAAAAACCTTCCAAAAAAGTTCGAATATCGATTCTAATGATTTATTTTCTCTTTTATTAGCTTCCAAACCTCTGAAACGTGCTCCTAAGCTTCAAATTCGTCCAATCTCGAGTCCTAGTTCAAGTCCACAAGCTAATACTTCTACTTCCTCGTCTGCCTCTCCTCAGCTTCAAACCAAATCCTCCCTTTCTGCCAGACACTACCTTCCGGATAAGCAGAAACAGTGGCAGATCAAGAAAGCCGAACAAACCCGATCAGCTTCACAAAACGAGAAAGTTTCCCTTTTACCTACGCGTCGTAAATACGCAGATATTCCATCCAAGATTAACACCAATCCAGGCGTTATACCCAAACGATCTACTGGAAGTTCAAAGAACGGAGCTTTAAGTTCCAAATCCTTTGAATCGAAGCCAGACGCAAAAGAGTCGCCCGTGACTTCAAAAATTGGCCAAAAACGAGACGACAAACTTAACCAAGCGGCTGAAGACGTAAAATCTCTTAAATTGTCACTTAATTCTAGCTAAATATTTTTTTTTATGTTTTCTTATTTAGATTGTGTCGTCTATTGTTACGAAGAACTCTGCCCAACTACCCAATTCACCGTTAGGTAATTTTTGAATATTTTTACATTTTTTTTAGTTTAAATATTTGTAATATTTTGGGAATTTTATTTTGAATCTAAAACGTATTCCCTAATTTCATTTTGAATTTTTGAAAGATTTTGGGGAATTTTTTGTTTTGAATCTAAAAGATATTTCCTAATTTTATTGAATTTTTTGAAGATTGATCGAATCTTCTGCTTGTTTACTTTAGTTACGGGTTCAGAGGATAATAGTCAGGGCAGTTTCTCGCCTCCGGCAATGGAATGCATTCGTGCTAGCAGTTCGGCTGGCGGGGATTTACTGCAGTTGATTGACAGCGCCTTATCGACGCCCAAGCGTCGGACGTCCAGCAGTGTGTTAAGAACTCCCAGTACCACACCCAGTAGTCGGAATTCCAGTCGTTGGTTTACGAGTTCCCGGAAAAACTCCTTAACTTGCAGCGAGCCGTCTGCCACGCCCTCTACTTCCTTTCTGGAGAAACGAGGCAGTTTACAAACCGTGGCAGAACAGGGAAGTAAACAAGAACCCAGCTTGGATGATATTATCAAACGGTTACAAAGAGTTCGCGTTAGTAAAGTGGTCCCTTTATCTCCCTTTGTCTATTCATCGCCTTCCAACACTGCTGAAAACAGTAGTACGCCTTTAAAGTGGCCTAATATGAATGAAGATGTAGAGCATTCTGGTTCAGAGCAGGCTAATGGGAGCTTGCCCTTTGATCTCTCAATGGAAGCCAATTTGGAAGACATTGAACAACTTCTAGACGTCAGTAATATTTTGTTGTAAAGCTTTTGTAAGGTTCCGGTGAAATTAATTCAAGGTTTCCAGTGCGTTCTAATACAAACACATTGCTAATTTGGCTTTAAAGTTCTAACCAATTTTCTTTTAATTCAGAGATTTCAAAATTGTTATAATCTCTTGCAGTTCAAAATGTCAATAACACTCATGTAAAGAAGTTAACCAATGTATAATTAACCTAAAAACAAAAATGAGAAAATAATTAATGCAATACTGCTAATTGGATTCTACGACTGGATAACTGATGATGCACCTAGTTCTATAAAGCGCCGTAAGATGACATGTGGGCCCCCATATTTCGCCTAGGGCGTTTAAACACGCGAAAGTTTCTAGTGAAGTTTTTCGGCTCGTAACTGGGTTTCCGATTCCGGATAAAATTACAGGCGTGTTTACAGAAAAAGGCGTTAATTTTGTAGTAGGGTTTTGGTGTAGGGAATTTGATCAGATTTATGAAAAAAAATAAAAAATATACGGATGGTTCGGCTTGGCTTGCTGAGGGACAGAGAAAAGGGAGGCATTTTGGACTAATAAAAGATGGTCGCAGGTGGTTTTGGAGTGAAGGGCTACAAGTGTGAACCGCTGTGCAGATAAGTCATCTTTTGGGGCGAACTTGCACACCCCGAGTTGTAAAAGTCCAGGGAATAAAAACAGAAAGAAAGAAAAAAGGCGATAAAAAACTGGTCTGGGTACCATTGTGACAGCTCACATGCTGTGCGCTGAAAATCTCCTCGTACACCGTAAGAAATAAAAGTTACGTTTAATTAATTTATGGGTGTACTATTATACTGCCCTGTAAAAATTCCCCCTAAAATGTGTCACTTTCAAAGTGCTGCTTCCAATTCTTAAAAATATTCCCCGTGTCCAGCTCTCTCATTCTTCTTGAATCCTCTTCTTGAATCACTCGATAGGAGTGTGAAACTTGTAAACCCAAACTGATTTAACAAACTACAAAATTCAAATTTACCAGCCGAAATTGAATTACAGTCTTCCAACTAGTTCCATCGAAAGGAAATATTTTGAGATTGTTCGCAAAATAAATTACCACAAAACTACAAAATAAAATTAAAATATAACTCCTATACAATTTCTATAGAAATTCTAACGTAATGCAATAAAAAAAAAATAATAAACCTCCATGAAGTTGTAAGTTATTTTGGAAATTGGGGCTTTACGTTAACTCTCGTTTCGGAAGAAGATCTGATTGGTAAAATTCCCTAACACCTTAAATTCTTAAATATTTCAAAAATTGGGATGGTGTCGAAAGCTCCCAGACGGACAAGTTTTGGGACCTTCCGTATAGGTTTTATACAATGAGGAGAGGTGTTGGACCCAAACGGTGCGTGTTTTGAGGTGTTAACCCACACACATTCGTATAAAGAAGCCAAACATGTTGAAGCCCCCCTCCAAAGATAAAAATGCAGCAGTTGTCCACTATTTCATGATGCCGACCAAACACAAGACAAAAACACAAGACTCAGGTAGTTTTATCACACCTGAGAGCTCGCGTGCCGCCGCTTCTTATTCTCTCTTCCTCTATACAACAGAGAAAAGAAAATGAGAGAGCGAGCCGACAGCATCTCTTTCATCTTTTTGCTTATACGTCTTCCCCTACTTTGCATGGAGCAAGAGATTTCGGGAGGCGTGAAGCCCACAAACCCAAAGCGTCCCCCCCCCGCTCATGCATAAGCAATTAGTGAAATAACCATAGCTTACCAAAAACATCCTTTTCAAATGGGCTTTGGCTTTGGCCTCATGAAATTACTTTGAGATGAAACCGCCTTTTGGCATTCTACAAAACCATATCTTCTGCGGTAATCATCGTCTTCTTCAAATCAAAATCATAGAAACAATGCTTCATATTTTTCTTAACGATTTTCGAATGAGTTAGTGACATGCTGACTCACGTTTTCTGGTCCGTGACGTCACGAACGTGTCATGATGTGGTTTGCGGCACTTGTTTAGCATGGTTTATTGTTTACGGCCATCGATTTCGTAATTCGCATGCTTAGGCATGGTAAAGTGATATTTAAGGAAAATCATATTTCAATAGAGACGAATTTCCTATGTTATAGCTAAGGAAAATGGACCTTAGTAATATCCAAAAACGATAAGGACCATTTTTCTATGCTTAAATACAGGAAAATAGACCTTAGCAACACTGAAAAGTCAATAGGGACGATTTTATTACACCTTGCTGTAGAAACTCGACCTTAAGAGTCAAATTCCCAGTAAAAACCAATTGGCTACTGCGTTACTAGAGAAAATCGACCTTAGTAACATCCAAACCGCGGTAAGAGCTATTTTGCCTACGTTTAGAATGAGAAAGTAGACTTTACTAACATCAAGCCGCAATAGGGGCGAAATTCTTATCTGTTAACGAATAAAATGGTCCTTAACGTTTTCGATTAACCGTTGACGAGTTTCTACATCGAAAAATTTCGCGTCATGACGTCACGTACGTATCACAGCTTTTTTTATACCGTCTTGTATCGATTTTACCATTTATGCCCATGAAGATATCCCAAAAAACAATTAAACAGAGAAAATTTGAAATTGAATTTAATATAATATTTAAATTGAAAGCTAATATTTAAGTTTAACGGGAATTAAACTGACTCTTCTTAAAACTGAATTTCAAGATAACTTAGTTTATATTCATTTGAACCCCGACACTATTGTAATTCATGTTGCAAAGGTAATCTATAATTCTAGATTAGTCTCGATAATGATTGTTTGTAGTTGTAAAAACTATGAAAGTGTGAATGTATGGAGAACGTTCAATTCTAATCCACACTTTGTTCCGAGGATGTACGAGGTGATTTTTACGAGTCGCGGCCAAATATGGGGCGTTGAATTATTTGAGGAAGGGCTCATTGGCTTATGTAAACGAAGTTGTAGAACTTGGAGTTGTCTCGTGTTAAAAACCTTTGGTTTGTTTTTATTTTTATAACGTTTTTAGTTTCTATTTTTATTCTGTAGAGTGAACGGCCACTCCTGCTGTCGGGTTTGGTTAATCAGCTTCTTCGTCGATTATTATGCAAATTGTAACGCAACTGAAAAAGTACCTTCAAAAGAAAATCTCTTCCATAAATTTGCCTCCACGCGAGATCGAATTCGGGAGTGCCAAACAACAACCAACCTCAAACTTTTTTCTATTTTTATTTATTTATTTTTTAAAAACAAGGTTGTGTATAGACTTTATCGTAATTGAACTGTGGCAGCAAACAATTGCTACGGGATTATTGCGCCAGACTCATTTTTTTCAACAATCATTCCATTTGATCTCGTAATTGCATAAACATTTTTTTTTATTTTTCTAAAGCTTTGGAATCATTTTCATTTTTAATTCCAAATAAAAAAGATCTCAAAATAATCAAGCCGCTTTTGACTTTGCAGTAATAACTGGGATACGATTTTTTATCTATGTTTCGACACACCCACTTGGTCCGTCTCTCCCTTACATAAACTACATTAAGACACCATCTACGTTCGGGATATTGCACCTTTAAGCTTAAATGACTATAACGATACAAAAAAACTTAGCTCTTGAAATACTTTAAAGCATGATGAGTACCTTTGAATATGTGTGAGTAATGACGGCAAAGCGAAAGAAAAAACGACCCGACACAAGGACGCCGGGCCCCGACGCAAGGACGCCGGGACCCGACAGAAGGACGCCAGGTCCGTTATCCTTTAAGGGACCGATAGAATTTCGAGTTTTAAAAGTACCTGCTCATAGGTTAAGTGCCAAAAAGATTAGAAAGTGCTTAAGCCGTATTAAAAAATACGTCACAAGGTTAGGCTAGGTTACGTTAGGTTAGGTGAGGCGTCCTTCTGTCAGGGTACGGAGTCTTTTTTCTTCTTTTTTGTACTGTACACGGCTTTTGCCGTCGTTTACTTCATAAAAGGGGTTGAGACGAGGAATTATACCTACTACATGTGCTTAGACATTAGTATAATTAGTTACTGAAGTAATCATGTTGCCAACTTATTAATTTGTAAATTATTTAATCTCCTTATTACCGACAATATTCTTTAAAAATACTCTTCCCCCTTGTTCTAACTATTTTCTAAAAAAAAAATTCTTACAATTATAATAACTTGAACTACAAACAATTTTTATCAGACAACTAACCTAATTCTAACACATGTAATTAAGGGGACACACAACTTTAATTCGCGTGACGGTGTGACGAATAGAAGAACAGATTGTCAAAGAACCATAGCGACAAACACGAAAACCCTCTAGGGATTTTTTTTCCCTTAAGAAATTACATAACAAGCGTCATGAATCTTGAAAGAACAGCCTACGAAACAATTTCCATGAACCCTTTTTTCTTACCCCCAAAAAATGAAACCCCAACATAGGAAACCTCAATGGAAAAAATGCCGCTTCCGTTAATTGAAACTATTCACTTAATTACGGTCCGATCCTGAACCGCGGTAACCGGGAGCAAGTCCTAACGCGATAATTTCACGCCTTAATATGAAATATTATTGCATTTTTAATATTTTCCTCATTTTCAAAAGGTTCATTATTAAAAAAAGAAATCTTCCAAACTCCCTTTCAGAAAATAGGAAATTTCCACAAATGTAATCTAACTGCGCCCATCCTTCCCCCATCAAAAAAAAAATCCTTCCGCATCACACCAACACCAGCTGGTTCACGGAGCGATCTTCAACTCGTTCAAACTTTTCTAAACGAGTCCGTTTCTCACTCTTCGGTCGGTCAAATTACCACCCTTTTAAACTCTTTGCCTTCACCGAATGCAACGTTTCTAATCCATAAAAGAAGCCCATCTAATTCATTTCAATGCTTCCCTACATCAAGCTATCTTCCTTTACATCAAACTGTGTGATTAACACTTACCAAGTTGCCCCAAACTATCCTTCTCATCCCCAAAACTAAGCCACTGAAAAGATAAATTCATCCGAGCTTAACTGACCTTCCCTGAATCTCCCAATCTTTCGGAATCCTCAAAACATCCATTAACTCTTCAGTTCCGCGAACGTAACGTTTCTAACCCACAAAGAATCCCTTCTAATTCGCTACAACGTTCCAATACTATAACAATTTACATCAAACTGTGTAACTCACACTTCAGAGCAAGCTTCAGAGTGTGCCAAACTGGTATCCTAACATCCCAAAAACCAAGCCATAAATTCACCTGAGCCGAATTGAACTTCTAATCCACAAAGAAGCCTTTCTAATTCGCTTCAACCCTCAAAACTATAACAATCTACATCAAACTATCTTCTTTTACATCAAACTGTGTAATTCACACTTACAAAGTGTGCCAAACAGGTGCCATCGCATCCCAAAACTAAGCCATTGGTACAATCCACATTCATCCGAACTTAATAGAACTTCCCTGAATCTCCCAATCTTTCGGAATCCTCCGAAAACCTTTATAACTCTCCCCTTAACCGAATACAACGTTTCTAATCCACTACGAAGCACTTCTAACTCGCTTCAGTGCTCCAAAACTATAACAATCGACATGAAACTATCTTTCTGTAATACATCAAACTCAGACCCAATTCAAATTCTAAATTCCAAATTCTAAAAATAAATTCTAAATGCCCCAAATTCTATCATTCACATCCCCCAAACTATAAGACATGGGTACATTCTATACATCGTCTGAGCTTAGAATTGAACTTCCCTTAATCTCCCAATCTGGGAATCCTCCAAACATTGGAAGCCGGCAAAGTTTTCAAAGCTCGAAAACTTAAGATCTGGAAAACTGTCATTTGTTCACAGTTTCAAGCACTTCAATAGCTGTTGAAGCTACGAAACTTAAGACTAAAAAAGCACTGAGCAATGAACAAGATAATGACTATTGATAAATTAGAAAGATTACAGAACGAAAGATTTAAAACGACACTGGAATTGCAATATGGGAGTGATTTGCACCCTTGCAAGGTCAAAAACTCTCTATTTATTTTATATCTATCAAACCGCCATGCGCGTTCAACTCACGTTCTGGGTTTATTTGCCGACACGACCGCTTGGAAAAAAACCTTCCAAACTTCCAAAAGTACCCTCCAGGCGAAATCCATCTCTTAAAAAAAAAAAAACTTTTTTTTCCTAACTCGGAGAAGCTGTCACAGGTGCCACCTTGAAAGCTCGAATTTATGACCGCAATCGGACCTCGTAATTACATTGCTTTAGTAAAAGTTCCCATGTTGTGTTGTGTTGTGTGGAGCATGTTATTGTTCCAAGCAGTTGTTATATACATACCCAACTCGTACCATAAGAGCTCCTTTTATTTCCCAAAGCCGTTTGAAACTTCGTGTGTGATCCATCTAGGCTTCCCAAACACAAAACTGGCAAATTCCCGCCTCTTTTTCGTAGTGATTGTGATTCTTTTTCTCACTATCTCATACCCAACGAAAATTCCGCTTAATTTTCACAGTATTTTTGGCGCTAATATGGAACTGTTAGGCTATCTTCGTGATCCTTAAAAGGCTTGCCTCAAAAGGTTAAGAACATTTTTTACGTTTAAATTAACCTTTTAGATTCGAAGAAAAATCATACTTTAAACCCCACAAATTATAGGAATTGAAATCTGAGTTGGGCACTAAAATGAATTTTAATAAGTATCAATCTTTCCACCTAAAAAAGGCGCCAAACCTGTCACAATTATACAAGTACTAATAACAATAGTATAAGTAAGAATTTCCATAAATAATGCTAAAGTTCCATGAACAAACCGCAAAAAATCAATCCTTGTAATTGTAATTAAACTAATGAGCCTTTTTAGATTCGAAAGCACACATTTCTAAGCCCCCAAATTATAGGATCCCAAAGGTGAGTGCAACAATAAAAGGGTTGTAATAAGTTTCAACCTTTTAGAAGCAAACGGAATTGCAACTGTCAATGAATGGTAAAAATTTTTAAAAAAAAACTTTTTTTTCAAAAACTACCCAAACTGCAAAAGTTATATAAAGTGTGTCCCGTCCTTCCGAGTTCGAGCAATTGAAAACAGTTGATTAAAAGGGCAAATGGCATAATAATAAGTATAATTGCTGCCCAAGTTGTAATTGCTATTTCTCCGCTTTTTTATGAAGGCTGAAATTATAAACGGTGGCTTTGATATCGCTAACGCCGCCGTTTTCATTTCGCTCTCTGTGTGCCTATTTTCGGTCAGGATGGGGATCCATCTTATATGTAGTATATATATATATATATGTATAGATATACGGTATATATTCCGGTGTTGGAGCGGGAAGCGAGAGGCAATTAAAGGGCCAAGGTGGCAAAGGCAGCAAAGGGGTGTCGAATAAGAATGGTCTTTTTCTTTTTCTTATATATACTTTTTATTGCATCTATCACGCGATTTCTTTTCTCTTTATGTCACGGCTCTTGTGTAGCGATTATTGTTATGCTTTAAAGAAAAAACGAAGACCCAAAACGGCAAAAAGAAACATTAAAAAAAGGAAATAATATAATGGCTCAACCATCATTGGTTCCTAACATAATGCCCCATACATTTGCCATTTGTTTCGTTAAAAACAATGTCTCAGACAGTAATAAAGAATTCAGACTAGTTTTTCCTAATTATTCTCAATTTATCACAGTAATACAATATTTAAGACAATAGTTGACCAGTACATAAGTTGCCAATCGCTTTTCAAGCCTGCGCACGCTATTTGAAAAAAAAATATTTAAGAAAATTACGATTTTTTTCAGGAAATTACGAATTTTTGACTTAGAAAATTAAACATAACTATTTAAAAATTGGGAAAATTAAATAGCTACGGTAGGAGAGGAAGAGGTTGAAAAAAAAAGAAATTACGACAATTATTTAAGAAAATTACGAACTTCTCAGAAAGATCAGACTTTTTTCAGGTAATTACGAATATTTTCAGATCATTAGGATTTTTTTTTAAGAGAACTGTGAATGTTAGCTTAGGAAGTTAAATATAATTATTTAAAAATTGGGAAAATTTTAAAGTTAAGGAAGAGAGGAAGAGGACAGGGTATGGCCATATGGGCGTGGCTTTAACTAGAAACGACACCTTTTTTCTAATTTCATATGTTCTGCGAAAAGAAACAACAGTCCCTGTGACTAATGGGAGATGATTTGGTGTTGGAGCAAAGGAAATGGACATCATAACTTGCTGTGTCGGAACCAATTAAATTTTTTTTACGACAATTTTATTTTGTTTTTTTATTTATTTTATTTCTTGTTATTCTTCTTTTTAAAAAAAGACTTGGATCTAATTTTAGTAGCGATGTGAAACTAGCAGCAGAAAAATAATCACAGCTGTGGTCCGGGTTTTTGCCGGTATTGCCTCGGTTACAAAATTACCCGCTCGCCTAGAAGCATTCCTTGCAAACTACAGTTTACCTAACTTGTTGCGTTCTGCGTGTCTTTCTGGGTCAATTAGAGGACTCAAAATGAGTTTAATGAGTGGGGTGTGAGACGTGTTATGTGTTAGCATCCTTAAGGAAGGTCGTTGGTACTTTTTTGGTGGAGGATTTAATTGATGTAGTTGTTCTGTAATCCGTTTCGTTGCATTGCATTGTTTGTGTGTGGTTGTTTCGCAACAGGTTGCTGCAACGGGGGATCGCGAGAATCCACGAGACTAAATGAGAATAAAAGCTCGAGAAAATTCTTGAGGATATGTTCTTGTGTGGAAACCCTTTGGCGGCGTTTTGCTTTATTGCTCCAAATGAAACAGAGCCAAGGTATGCATTTAAGGACTGAAAAAGGCGGGCCACTTGGGGCCTCCATTAACTATTAGCATAAGGTTTACAGCACCGCCATCGTGTCAATGTGTGCCAAAGGATATTTAGCATAACACTAGAATAGAAGCTCCTAGAGGAATGGAAAGAGGGGCAACACTTTGGGCCGAACACAAACGGCACACCAGATCCATAAAGGGAGGAAGAATTACCATTGGAGGCTCCAAGAAACGCCCAGGTAGAACTTCTTCGCCAATACCTGACAAGGCTTCTTTCCACATATACCTGGAATGCTCCACAGGTAGAGTTACGGATCTGTTGTAACAAGCTGGTCTTGTCTGTGTATGCCTTTAAAACCCCTTACAACAATGCCTTAACAATGCCAATACCATGTACTGTCAACCTCTGCAATTACTCTCAAATTCCTTTTAGATATAGACCTAACTTTAAAGAATCGGAAGTATCAGTCTCTTACAACACACTTCGCGTTACTTTTCCAGTTCCCTTTGCTTTATTTAATTTAATTGTTGGAGTACATGCTGACTGTAACTCAATGGAACGATTACTTTCAGTCAATACTATGAAGTATTGACCTAAGACCGTTAGACTTCGGGAATCTATTAAAAGTGAAAACTAATCTTGTTAAACTGTCCAAAAGTTCGCCGTCCATCAAAACAAGGGGTGCGTTTTATTGTGAACTGATCCGTTCACCAGTTCTTCCGTTGAACGGCTCTCGTTATCAATAAAACGAACGTTCTGCAGGTCGCCGTTCAACTGGCTCAGTTGAGCTCTACTATGCACCTTGAGCACAGTAGAACGGAAGGCGGTTTTCGAACTGCGCGCCAAGCCATCTAGTTGAGCTGTTCACACTAAAACGTCCGTTCAGCTGAACCCCGTCTACGCGAAAATGCCAGTTGAGCTAACTGGTCAACGCAGTTCTTCAGTTCCGTTCACAATAAAACGCACCCAAGGAACAACTAGGTTGGCATTTCATCATTTCAGTGTTGCTTTCCACGAGTGAGAACTCCTCCCAACAATGAAATTGGTCGAAACCGCAAAACCGCAAACCGTTATGTTTTCTCCGCCGAGAATTCTCTCCGCAAATTAAAAATCTTAAAGTAATTAAAGTAACCGCAACAACGAAATTCCTTCCAACAATGGAATTACTCCCAAGAGTGAAAATCTTGTCAACAGAGAACAGATTCTTCATAAACTTTCAATTCACTAGCTGCTAAGTGTTAAAAACGTTTTCCAACACTGAATTCAAAATCAATGATAGATGGCGTAGATTGCCCTTAGATGGCGCAGCGATCAAGGATGAGTCAACCTCGCCTTACCCATGAAAGCGTTCCAAACAAGTATTGTTCGCTGGACAACAACGCTTTTAGCTTCTTTCTTTTTTGTTCTAATGGTATTTATGGCCTTCCAATGTGCACGCTCCATAAACGTAACTTCTGCTCTATCTTCCTCTATCTTTATATTCTCTCTTTTTTCTTTTTTTAAGATACAGCCAGGTGTTTTAGAAGCCATCACTTTGTACCTCGTTTCTACCTTATCAGCGAATCTTGGACCCTAAGATCATAACCCTTGCTACGGATTACGATACGGATACTATTAGTTCCCTACTGGAAAAATACCACTTCTTTTTCCCATGTCTTTGGAATCAGAAGAACCTGAGCCTGAACTCAAACCTCAGCACTTTCCCGACTCTCCCAAACACCTTCAAACTTAAAACCCCCATCTTTCTAACTTAAACCGCCTTCTAACTTAAAAAGGATTCAAAGTAGTAACCAACGCATGTTCCTTGTTGGGATTAAACACTTCAAATAGCAACCAGGCATTCCATTGTTAAGTATTGGCTTGTTAAACAACCTTTGGACCTCTGGACAAAGGTTCCCAACTCTTGCCAACAATGCCACTTGGTAGGGAGGCCAAGTTTTCGGATTGTTGGCCAAGTATAAAGGCCCTTTTCGTGCGCAACTGTGCAATGCAAAAATATCAATGCTTTTGGAGAGTGAATTAAATCTAAGGAGGCTCAGCGGTCGGGCTGACAGGTTGCGGGGGACGGAGGTGTTGGGTTGCACCCAGGGGTTAGTTAGTTTTGCATAGAAAGCGAGGTTAAAGACTCGCAGGGTGGTAAGTGGTAACATTGTACCCACACTGCACACCACGTATTTTGTCTCTTGCCTAAAAGGAAACAAAAAAATGGATGACCAACACGTTTTCTGCTGAATCAATGTCATAGGCGACATTGAACTTTTTTTGTTCTTCTTCTTCTTCTTTTGGGTGGAAGAACGATTGTCCCCAAAGGAAAGGGACCACAATCGAAGAGAACTTACTTATTCACGGTTGAGTTAGCCTCTTTTTAGGACAAGTTTGAAGAAGCTTGGACAATCTCCGGATAACAATGGAGGCGACTTAGAAGCATTGTTGGCCAGTCTATTCCTGAAAAGCGAACAGAGAATCAGATCCAAAAAAAAAGGGTTTTCAAAGTGTATCAAACGACAACTTAGTGTGGTGGTGGGAACCTGAAAGCGACAGCGGACACTTGTTTTTAATATAGATAAAGTGGAAGGTATTGTTGCAGGGTTAAGAATGTGGGCGGAGTTCCGGGAATTCTGACAACAATTCAGGACAATGGATGAACGATTATATTATGCGCCGCATCCCGCACTCCTTTTCTGGGGAAATTTAGATTCAAGTTCGAACCTTTGTTTGTATTTTTGTTTTTTTATTTCTAGGATATTTTCTTAAAAAATAAAAAAAATGAATACTTTGGTCAAACTGGGACTGGTTGGGTAGAAAAATTGGACAAGCACGTTCCGTGATTTTCCAGTGATTCCAAGGAAATGGCCGTGAAAGTCCTCCCAGTGAAAAAGTTGGAAAGTTTTGTCAAACGATTGCAACAAAGGAAACCCAACAATGCTTAACATTCGTTTGGTTTGGTTCGGTTGGGGGACTTGAAAGTTTTCATTGTTTTATACTTTTATTGGCACAGTGTGAAAGATCCTTGTATTGCTGACCACCGCTCCCAAATCCGGATAGATTTCAGATCCGAAAGGAACTTGAAAATTCAATTTAAATTCTCCGGAATCTGAAAGTTGTTTCAAACGGTTCTAACTCTGAAACTTTTATAACTTAACAAGCATCTAGTTCTAAGACATTAATAGCAAAATTGTTTACATTGATGCACACGAGACGGCCTATAGAATCTTAGAATTCACAGAATCCTGCAATTAGCTTAAATTTAAAAATGTTTACAAATAATTCGATGAGAATTGAAGTCAATTAACAATATTTACTTATTTGCCCATTGTAAATAATTGTAAACAATTGACAAATAAATGAATTGGCAACAGCTTTACAAGTCTACAGTATATAAATGACTGATTTTAAAGTTCATTTAATACTAATTAACAATAAAGAATATTTAAGAATTTAACACTAATTAGTTTATTTTGTCCCAATTCTAACACCTAGCTTTGTTAAATTTTAATTCATTAAACTATTTTAAGATTGTTTAACTATCCATTCGATGTTAGTTTGATTTCAATGGAACAACTTTAACAATTCCCAATTTCTATAGAACTACCTCTACCATTTTGAAGTCTTTCATAGTGTATCTGAATATGTTCAATTATTTGTAAAAAAAAAATACTAAATAATAATTCATAATTGTAAACATAATAATAATTATTATACAAATTATTTCTTAAATTATTTGCAATTTTGGTCTCATTTTGGAGTTCTAGTTAAAAATAACTCAAGTTTTCCCACCAGAAATGTAAAAATGATTTGTAAACCAAAGAAATAAGCCGTCCTATGCTCATAGAGGCAATAAAGCCTGGCAGAAAGTTTTATTCGAGAAACACCTTCCTTTGCTCATCAGCTTGCTGCTGAGTTGTTTCCGGCCGGGGAACTAAGGTTTTTACCCGATTCATCCATTTGTCTTGGCACCTAAACCCATTAATATTGTAACATAGCAATCATGTGTGTTACTAGAGGTACGTTTCCTTGTATGTACTCGAAGGGTTATTGGATACGGTGCTGTATCTATCAGGACCCCATATCCAAACGTGGGGGTTAGTTGGTGACCTCCGGTCAGGTAAACCTATGTTTTTGTATAGAGAGCTTTAAGAGCCAAAAGGGAGGTGGGAGGGTGAGTTTGGTACAATTACTATCTCCATACAGTCGGAAGAAGTTCCAATAACAAGCAAAAAGCCAATAGGCCGCTACCTTCTACCTCTTTTAGATCCAAACCAGGGCAATTATCCTGGGGATCGGGGGAAAGAGGGGGCGGCTCCAGTCGAAAAGGTTTTTGCAGGTGAGAATGAGGGAATTTTGGCGGAATTGGGTCCGAAACGCAAATGTTGTCGGACAATTCATTTGTCAGACCATAAAGGCCCCCAACAACGCCGCCTGAGAAAAACCGGGCACAGGGTTACACTTCCCAAATAAAGTAGAAGGCGGCAGAGCATTCTTTCTAGGATGATTAACGACCTCTGGAGGTATTTAGACGTAACCAACACGTGCAACAAAAGAATCCTGCATCCGAAAGTATTTGCACAGGATTGTACTACCCAACCCAACATGATCCAAAACACCCAAAGTGTCTTTTGACACTTTAAGTGAAACTAGTTTTTCTTGAGAAGTTGGTGTAAGAAAGTAAGAATAGCTTTTAATTCAAATAAAACAGATTGCGGAGCTTAAAAGAACGGTATGGCACGTAATCAGCTTGATTGACAATGACAATTGAGTCGACAATTAGTCACTGCGTGGGAAATAGGTTTGAAAAAGTGTCGTGGGCTTCCCAAACTGTCAGTGGAAAAGGACTGAGAAGGTTAAATGACAGTTCAATTGACCAACGAAACGTTCTATTGTGAAACTTGGATTCTAAACTGTTTAAATTAGGAACTAAACTCTTAAGTTAACCACCCAAAACTAGCGAAATTTGAATTGTAAACAATCTGAAAATTAATTCCCAAATAATTCAATTAAACCAATTACTACAACCGGTTCTATGTTATGGACTTAACCACAACTCTTAGTTCTTAATTAATTTCTAATTTATTCATTCATTAATAAATTTATTTTTCATTTAATTTATTTTATTGGTTACATTAATACTTTTCAAACTGTTTATGGTATTTCCTATAAGTGTGCAGATTTCCTATTGAATGATCTGTATTGTGTTTATTTTCTATTTCATTTTCAAATAAACCCAAAAAAGAAAATTTTATTAATTTAGTTTTTCTTTAATTTATTTTGCTCGTTGTGCACTTTCCATATTTACTTATGGTAGTTCCTATAATTTCGTAGTTTTATAGTTTTGTAGTTTGTAATTTTATAATTTTATATTTACTTATGGTATTTCCTATGTTTTTTCATTTATTAATCGGCCTATTGCCAATATATGTATGAGTCACTTGATGTGCAAATGACTATTGAATCGAAATGAATTTTTTTTCCTATTGAATCGCCTGTATTTTATTTAGTTTTATTGCATTTCAGATAACCATGGCGAGCCTTAATTTATATATAGAATGAAATGAATCGAACACATACTTGGGAGTCAATTCTGGGTCAGAGGAACAATCTAGGTTATCCCGTTCAAGATCCAGAAAACAAATTAAAACAGAGAAATTCTCTTCTACGCTCCGCTCTTAAAAATGTACCCACATTCTTCCCGTAACCCCCAAAAAAGAAAAGAAAAAACAGGAGTAAAGTCCATTTTCGTTGCGCTCACAAATTAAAGAGCCTCTTTAATTTGCGCCCGAAAAAAGAAAAAAAAGAAACGTCCTTCAACTCCCAATCTGGACGACCTAGCAGTCTCCCTCTTCCCAAAAGTCACGAAAAAGCAAGATGGAAATCCCCTAGAGCGCTCCGTTAGATACCCCCCATTTCCCTGTGCGGATTCCCCGTCCGCATGCGGCATGGATCACAAGTCCCAAAAGTCTTGTAGCCAGGAGCTAGCTTGGAAGTGGTTAGTGGTTTGTAGTAGGCATGTTCATCGGAGTCACCATGTCTGTTGTCCACGGTCACGAACTAGCGTTTCCCCTCGGCTTTTCCCCCTTCTCCCTCTCTACTTTTTAGTCTATCCTCTCCTATCCTCTTTCTATCTTTACCACTATTTTTCTTTTTTTGGGGCGTACTATGACTATTTCCCCCTCTCCCGAACCTTCGGCACAGTAAACCTACAACCTACTACGCAGCCCCCAAAACGAAACCCTCGCTGGCCCCACGCAGTCTGGAAGGTTTGCGCCGAAACCGAAACTATGAAACACAAGAAACTTTAAGAGAAAAGACGACCTTCCTTTTTCATTCGTTGTGTAGCACGACACGAACTAACCCGAGACATTCTTTCCCAACTGGACCAACCGTTTTTACAACCTTTCCTTTCCTTCAAAAATTACCTTATCTTATCCTCCCCATGCCATTCCATTTCTATTGTCCCTATACAACAAAAGGATAATCCTTTCTCCCCTAGAAACTAACAATGAAGGAAAAATCTTAAAAAAATAAAACTTAAAAAATCTCATCTACAATTAAACATCAAATTGATGCCTTTGAACCAATGTAGATGCCATGACGTCACAAACCCCCTCATTCGGGTATTTTTTATTTATTTTTTAAACGGGTACTTTGGGGAAAGGTTGTAAATTAATCCCATTGGGTCCTAGGCCATTTTGGTACGGAACCAGGGAAGATATCCCAGAATCCGAAGAGGGAGAGAGACGGAAAGATGAGGAGGTGTCATGGGGTGGGTTTTTCGGTTTGAGGCATTCCATTCCGATGGTCCTTAAAGTCTTGTGTCGGTACTTTTGGCTTTGCTGGGGGATTTTCAAGAACAGGACCGGTCAATCCTCTTTCCCAGCTTTTATGGTCAATTCCAAAGGTCCTTGTTTCTAGGCTCTTAAAAACTTTGCTAGCCCCACCAGACTGCATGGCATCGGGGTTTTCTCGTCCTTCTAAGCCTGCCCCTCCCTCCTTCAAGGAAAGACCCCCAAAGGGAGAGGCTGTAAAAGATCTTTTTACAAAGAAAAACCATCGATTCGGGCTGGGAAACAGAAACTCATTTCCTCAAAGCTAACAGAAGGGGAGTAAAAATTGGAAATCGAAAATTATCGGGAGGGGAGGGGGGTGGTTGATCTTTTTTTCCCGCCGCTTTGAGACAGCCGAGACATTTGGAAAAGGTTTAAGAACCGAATCCAATATTGGGAAACACATATAGAGGAATATTTCATGCGTTTTGCGTCGGTTTCCAATGGAATCATAAAAGTGCCCCAGGTTCAAGTCCAAGTGTCCAATATCGAGTTGGATATAACTTTCTCGATTTTTTTTGTGGCTTCGTTCTTGTTGGAAAAGCATGGGTAATAAAAAAAGCCAGCTCAGCAAGTTTGAAGTAACTTGGAACTTCTTGGGGGGAAGGGTATGACATCAGGTAACATGAGGCGAAGTCATACTGACATAAAATTCTATGGCGGACTATAAAGTCATTGGAGAAGGACAAATCTTCTCCGCATGCTCTGGAAGTACTGACCCAACACCTAGCAAACTCACTTGGACCGTTGTCATAACCATTGAAACATTGACGGTACAGTTCTACAGTATATACCGAGTTCAAGGGCCGTAGAAACTTTGGGCCTTTTCCAACGAAAAGACGACCTTTTGGTTCTACAGCAAAACACATGAAACTATTTCAATACTTTAGCAACTTCTTTCGGTACTTTAGTAGAAAGTGATCTCGGTTTCCCAATAGTTCGAATTCGAACACAGTTTCAATTCAATTGAAATCTTTTCAATAATCTCAAATTTAGACCATTTTGATCGATTCCTTGTAACGCAAAAGTCGAGTTGTTCAGCTTCTTTGCGATAGTTCGGGTAAGCTTAGAACGATACTGATCACGATATTGATCAGTTTAAAACGATTTTGATAACCTGAGAACGATTTTTTGATCAGCTTAGAACGACTGAGTACCGTTTAGAACCGTCTGGTTGGGATAGCTTGAAACATTTCGATCAGTTTAGAACGATTTCATCAGTTCAGAACGATTTTGCTCAGTTTAGAACGATTTTGATAACTTTAGAACGATTTCGTCAGTTTTGGTTTAGAACGACTGAACTGAGTACAGCTTAGGTTGGGACATTTCGATCAGTTTAGAAAGATTTCACTCAGTTTAGAACGACACTGATCAGTTTAGAATGACATTGATCAGTTTAGAACAGTCTGATCGGGATAATTATGAAAGACTTTGATCTATTTAGAATGATTTCGATCAGTTTAGAATAATTTTGATTACAGAACGACTGGCGCAGTCTATAACAGTCTGGTTGGAACAGTTTGGAACGATTTTGGTCAGTTTTTGATCACTTCAATCCTCGACACGACAAACTGGGAGTTGTTTCAGCGTCTTGGCGATAGTTTAAGAGAGTTTGGACACGATTTGCGATAGTTTTGGAATAGTTACGGAGTTACGGGTAAGTTTAGGACGCGATTTTGTTCAGTTTAGAACAGTCTGGTTGGCATAGTTTGGGAACCGTTTGGCGCAGGAATAGCCATCCCCATGTAAACATGCATTGGCATTTGTAAAAACACAGCTTACAAGTTTTGGTAAGTGATTGGCGGGACTTGGGGGGTTTGGGGAACGAGACGGCATGAGAAAAGGGGATCTAAAGGTGTACAGGAAAGAATAGGGGGATAAGCATTTTAAGATGGGGCATCAGGTGTGAAAGAATGCAGAGGTCATTTGGTTGGATTTTAGGACGGCTGACACGAGGAGGTGTTTGGCTAGCACTGATTACAGGCTCAAGGTGCTGCGAAACCATCGGCAACCCGCCAGGAGGTCTCTTTTCCCCCTTATCCCATAAGTTGGCCCCTTCTTCCCCTTTTGCCCCTGCCACTTACTCAAAGACCCCAACAGAAAAACCCCTTATGCTCTCCTTCTATACTATTTTGCCTAAATTAAACTATACATCTATTTGTTGCCCCTTTTTTTCCTATTAAAACTTTTCGGCCCCTAAGCTTCACCCAACAAAAATTCACTTATTTCAGAAAAAATTCACTGTTACAACAACAATGATTCTCTTGGCCTTTAAAATTCACCAAAAAATATTACCATTGCTACAAAAATGAATGTTTTCTGAAACTTTCGTAACTTTGAGAAAGGTCAACAATGAATGAATACATCGCATCTGTTCAAGGAAACCCAAGAATACACTTTCAACACCTTTGCGCAACAATGAACATAACCAACTCAAACATGTCTAAAAGAATTCAACAATACAAGCTTTAAAAAACGGCGCCAACAATGAAGCGTAAGTTCAACCCTATTTGAAAAGACCTCAACAATGAAAGTTCTTAAAAGGTTTCATCGCCCTGTATGATTCCGTGGGTAAAGATTTCATTGTTCGCGTTCTATGTAAACGTTTCATCACAACTATTTGAACTATAGTTATTGCAACAATGGTTGAGATAATGGCTTGCATTGTTTAACATTCCACGCATGCAATGAAACGTTCACTATTGTCTCTCCTATCAGTCCGTTTGCCCCTTTGTTAATCGTGACTGTTTCTACACCTCCCTTCCCCCTCAAACTTCATTTCCTTAAATAAAAAAATAAATAAAAAAAATCTAAAAAAGCGGCGTTTGCCTCCTGCAGTTGAGAATAACATCTCCCTTCTTTTGCATATCGCCGGCTGTTGAATGCTAAGGTACCTATCTTTATACAGTTAGACCGGCACCTCCAGCTAGCGCCCTCAAGCGCTGTCCATGGTTGGTTGGGAACAGTTGTTGGTGAGTGAAACCAACACCTGTGAGATCCACACACACAAACACACACAGGTTTTTTCCAGCTCTTTATGATTGTTGTCCAGTGGTAATAAGCTGCCGCCATGCATTTCCGTTTGGCCCCAACACCTTCGCTTCGGCCTCTTCGTCACGTGAGCCGCACGCAATCACGACGAACAGAACCCCCAAAAGAATGAGTCCCCCCGGCTCGGTCGACTCGGGGGACTCGGGGGTAATATACATAAAGTGTAAAAGTGAACAAATAAAGAATGGCTAATTAGACATTTTATGGAGGGAAACAATGGCAAAAGTTTCCCGGGGAGTCCTCTTGATTGTTAGTATACCATGTCCTCATAAAAGCCCCATGTCATGGTAAACAGCCCGTAGCCACTTTGCAAAGACATTTTTCTTCCCTGCCTGTCTCTCTACTAAACCCAAAAGGGACTTTTCCTAATCTGGTGGCTGTGCTATAGTGTTATCTAAAAATAATAAAAAAAAAAAAAAGTCAGAGAGATGTAAAAGCTGTTTGAAGACCGTAGAAGTAGAAGTAGAAGAAGAATGAAGAAGAAAAAAATAGATATAAAAAGGTAACCCCCCACAACAAAGGCCCAACGCAAGTGATGCCTAATGTAGCTTTTGTATGTGGTATTGTTACACTTTGAAGGGAACCCTGCTACGTTTATGGAACAGCCTCCTGTGGTTAGAAATAGCCCAATTATTCACAGGAACAAGCTTTCGCACTGGAAAAGACCCACTTTAACTCGCTTTTGGAGGCAAATTCAACTCCGGGAGCTTAACAACGAACCTAAAAGCCTCTGCCATAAATTACTCACTCACACGATCCTTAACACGATCCTGTAGAGCTATTCTAGCCAAACTAGCCATTCGCAAACTCGCACAAACTGCCTTGAACCTTGATTGAAACCTTCCGAAATTTGAATTTCCTCAAATTACTGCAAACTTTTCCGTGTTGAAGACCAAGAATATCCTGAAGCATCAATTTTAAGCGTTGCAGACTTCTAATCACGTAGTGAACAGTATAAGTTATAAGTTTGCAAGAGTCGAACAGATTGGAAATTTTAGAAAAACTGTTTTTCCTTCAGGAACTCATTTGAACGAACAGCATTTGAATTTGGCATCAAGAATTCTTCAATTTACAGTTTGGCTCATTGTATATCACTGTCAACAACCTAAGAGTTTAGAGAATGGAGGAGCATGTCCTTACGCTGCAACTGCAACTGTTATTCATCCTACCGCAAGCTTTTCCGTGTTGAAGATCAAGAATATCCTGAAGCAAGAAAAGCGTAGAATTCTAATCACGTAATGAACAATAAATTATAAGTTCGCAAGAGTTGGACATACTGGAAATAATATGGAAATTGTTGTTTCATATTCAGGAATTCGTTCGAATAAATCTTTGAGAATTTGAATTTGACATTAAGAATTGAATTTGAATATCAGACTTAAACTGTTCGGTTTTTGCTATGTTTATCTCATTATCAAATTAAGGGTTTAGAGAATATGAATATACGAACTACAATTCACTGTAAGCAATCCAAGAGCGCCTCTAGCGGTTCAGTACTTCTATCTTGTGCTAAATTTAAACCGTCAATTGTTTTATAGCCTTCGCAAGTTTGGTGCTATTAGAAACGTTTAATTCCATTTCCACGCTCAATATCAATTGTTTTTACGGTACAGTTATCACAGTTTCTCACACATTTCACGCGTTCCAATTCCTTTCACTTACGAAATACCCTCTCTCTTTCAATGTTACGAGTTTAATTCTTTTCATTTAAAAGAGAGTGCTACAACGTCGTCCTATGTGTCCTATGTTGATCTATGACATTTCATGTTGTTTTATAAATAAATATCTTTTCAATATCACTAACTCATATCATATCACATCAAGAGAGTATCTACAGCATCACTGAGATTCAAGTCCACAAAAGTTGACATCACATACCTTCATGATACCTTCATCTCATCACATTCAAAAGCGAGTAAATTGCCTTTTCATGTAGTTCGGCTCTTCTATGTTGTCTTACAATGTGTGCTACAGTATGCAACAAACACAAAGCTTACACGTTGAGCAACCCAAGTATTGACTAAGGTCTAAAAACTATGCACTCAAGCTATAATGGCTACAAAAAAAAAGAAAAAAAAAGAGTCTATTCTAAGCCAAGCAAACGCAATCCATATCCCATCCATCCTAAGGATCCGATCCGCTTGTCAACAAAGAATATGTCCCTAATGAAGTCGCTCTCCGCGAAACACATCTACAACACACATCAGGGCAGGAAGCTGGAAGCTTTTAGCCCGCTCTTTTTACCCCCCATATTAACATAAACACCACCAAAACATTCTATTCTTACTGTTTTTATCCCTTACGCCCCTCTCCTAAGCTCACTTATTGGGCACATTGTTATTTCTGTACGGGCCCAGAGCCTCCAATTGGACACGGATGTCAAGATTCGACGTGCCAAAGGAGGGCAAATCAATCAAAAGGGAATGGACTTGCAATACTATATGTTTTTTCCCTTTCTCTTTGTTGTTCATCATCTAATAGAGCCGCACAGTGCCGTACAAGTAAAAGTAAAAGTTTGAATAACTCGTCAATGTGTTTGTGACTCGATGTGTCTATGGGTTCCTTTTATGTTAAGGGTTGTATCTATGGAACAGATTAGAGCAGAAGTAATACAGAGGAACATTACGTATGGAGAACGCGGTGGAAATGACAAGGGGGACAAGAGCTTAATGTAGCATTTGGTAACGGTCTTCAAGTTCTGACGTGAGACACACGCATACAGGACACGTAAGAGGCGCACGTATCATATGAGAAAAAGAAAAGAAAAAAAAAAAGAAAAAAAGCTTAGCCAAAGGGAGTCGGAGTAAGAGGGAGAGAGGCTGTAATTCCTTTTGCGTGAATGTATATCCAGCTCAAAGATCTATAATAAGGGAAGATTAGATGACCTCATCCAGACAATTGTGGCGTAAAAACGTAAAAGGCAATCCCAACTGCCGCTAAAGCTAAAACATTCAAAACAGGTATGAAAGTAGGTGGGCCATAGGTATATTCAAAAACATCCCAAGAGTGCATTTACGTGCCCGTAACTCGATCCCTAATGTTAGAACAGGTCCGTTATGAATTTTTGACAATAGTAAGTTAGTAACCTTTCAAAGTGGGCATGGGAGTCAATACTTTGGGAGCAACAGTTTAACTTTTTTAAGATGTAAACAATATGCGCAACGATTCATTCAATTTGCTTTACTCGTTTAACCTTTTCAGACTAGTTTCTAATGAATGCTGAACTAATGAGAACGCTTTCATAAAACAATAACAAACATCCCTGCCATCTGTGACTGTTTCGCATCACTAAGTTAAGGTATACGGGAGCCTTAATTTCATTGAAAATAATAGAAGTTAAAAGTTTCCAGGTCGTTCTCAATGGGTGGATATACGACACATTACGGATGGCACTATGGTCGCCAGGTATTGGGAATGTAAGGGGTATTTGCGAAGAGGACACGGAAAAGGTTTTCGGTATTATTTAAGATGCGTTAAATCCCTTTCCAATAGCCTTGTTTGTTAAGAGGTCCGTGTAAGAGAGCGAAAAGACGGTGTCAATGGTGTGTTATAAGGCGCTTTCGGGGACCGAGCTGTAAAAGAAATAGGTCTGTCACTCAGTCTTAATCCTGTCATAAGATGGCTTGTCACACCTGCCAACACTGTTAAGACTTTAGACGTCTAGCGTGTCGCACACGGATCCTATGGATTCTATGCTTTCTTTTTTCTTAGAAGACCCCTTTTAGGCGTTTATAGGCTCTGGCTCTTACAAACCGATGTTGATTTTCTACCAGGCCCATAACCAAACAGCCTTTCAGAATGATTGTCCAAAACCTCCTCTCAAATACAGAGCGAACCCCAAGCCGATTGTCCAAAACTAAGTCCTCTTTGCTTTATGTTGGTATTCAACTCTTTGCAACACAAACTTTAAACTGCAAATTTAAACCCAATTCAAATTCATCTGAAACATCTCATTTGACCCTTAATGTCAATTTTTTAACTTGGAAACGTTGAATTCTTCACTGAACATTAAAATCGAATTCAATTGCAAATCTGTAGAGCTTCTAATTAGTAAGTTAACCTTCCCAAACATTCAAATTGAGTTTAATTCGCCTAGGTTTTGTTTGTACTGCAGTTCAAACAAAAATTTGCCCGGTGATTGTTGAATCGAGTTAAGTCTCGACCGTTAAGTCGAGTCGTCCTGATGTCGAGTCGTCTTTATGTCGAAATATCCTTATGTCGTGCTGCCCTTATGTCGAGTCGTCCTTATGTCGAAACGTCCGTATGTCGTGCTACCCTTATGTCGAGTCGTCCTTATGTCGTGCCCTCCTTATGTCGACTCCTCCTTATGTCGAATCGTCCTTGTGTCGAATCGTCCTTATATGTTGAGTCTTCCTTGTGTCGCGTTGGTGATTGTTGAATTCTTCGTTGAACGTTAAAATCAAATTCAACAATACTCTTTTTACTTTCAATTCAACAAGTTAATCTTCCGGAATCTTCAGACTGAACTTCTTTCCCCTCAACTATAAAGTCCTATACGTTGACTGGAAATTGAACTTAAAACTAAAGTCCCGAAAGTACGAAATCGGAAGTCCCAAAGACTCAAATTGAGCGTTGAGTTATTATACTAAATTGGAGTCCTAAACATGGCATGGGAGCTTTGGCTTCAGAAATTAAAGTAACAAACATTCAACTTTAATGGCAAAGAACAAACTTTAAGGTTTAAACATTGAAAAAGTGTTTCTAACATGCACTGAAGTTGAAGTGCAAGTTTCGGGTTGGCTGTTTGACCTCTTTCACGGTGAATCACAGGCTAATTCCAACCTTGCAACAATCATTTCGCCTTACATGTACACGTGTTCCTCCCAAAAAGAACTCTTGGACGTCTTACGAGTCCGAGCGGTTATATAGTATCGAACACAAAAGGCTCCATCCCCCCTCCCTCTCTCTCTTTCCCAATCCCAACCGCTTAATTGAATGATAAGTTACCTCTTTTCACGGGACAATGCATATTGGCATGAGTCGACACTTATAGATCGATTGTAATTTCTGGTTTTCTTTTGGTTCAATCATTCTTTTTCCCTTTTCAAAAACTCCAACTTCAACTTGTATACTTTTCTTGGCTTTTGTATACTAACCAATAAGCGCGCCCTAGCCAAAAGAACTTCCAACAACACAAGACCCCCAAAGTCCCCACAACACAACAAAAGAAGACGAAGAAGAGGCCAAAATCTCTACGACTTTTTCCCAAACAAGGGGTGGAATGAAAAGGTCTTCCCCCCAAAAGTTTTGGCGTTTTCTTTTGAGTTCCGAACAAGAAAAACCTTGTAGATATCCCCAACACCTTTGAAAGCCCCCATACCGAGTTGGGCTATTACCTGGAGCCCTGCCCTGCATTGTGTTGTGTTACTGGACAACGCTTGTCGATTGTCAATAAAATGGCCTTATTATTTGCCTCTTGCGGGCGGCCTGTGGGAGATTGTATCTGTCATGTCAAACTTTGGCTTGGGGATGACCCCTGGCACTCCAAAAGTTGTAACCTTACGTATCATCCATCATCCCTTGTCGGCTAAAGCATATCCAACTTGTTCATATACTCCTCAAAATGCCCTTAGTTTTTGCTTACAATACATGCTAATCCAAACTACAAAGGAACTTCCACTGTCCCGTAGTTTCCCACTCTATAACTCGCTATCCTCTATGCCATAGAGACACCTTACAAGGAAACGAGGTCTTCTCGCAAGATGCCACCAAGAAGCCGAGAAGATTTTCTCGAAGAGGCGGATTTGCTAGTGATGAAGACTATAAAGAGTCAAGTTTGCTAAAGTAGCATTCATTTTGGTTAGATTTTCTCTCATCCTATGATCCTATAACCCGCTGCCTATCCATACCTTCCCCGTAAAGATGTCTCTCCAGAAGACTAGAGAAGACTTACGAACGCTTCGGAAGAAGATACTATTTGCTAGACAATCGTCCCTACATGCTTCTCATCCATGGATGCACAATGCATATGGATGCTTCAACCTAACCTACCGGTTGCATCTTCTTCCGCTTCCTCAAGACGCTGCAGAGCTGCCGGCTGCATCTTCTTCCGTCTACCACTCCTCTCTTCTTCCACTCCATCTTCTTCTGCCTCCCCAAGATGCTGCAGAGAAGACTCAACAGTGGGGTATTAGAAGACTACAAGGAGAGTAAAGATGCTGCGGAGAAGACTCTAACAGTAAGCTATTGGAAGATTATAAGCGGAGTAAGAATGCCATATAGCTAAGGCTACGGAGTCTAACAGTTGCTGTAGAGAAGCACCCAGGTTGTAATCTTACTTCAGGGAATAAAAAATGAGGATTTATGACTAATGATGTTCAACACAATGCGAGATGACTCAAACCCATAGATCTTTGAAAACGAACTGTTGGATGTGTTGTTGTTGCACATAAGGAAGGGTTCTTAACTTTGTTACATTAGAGGATGGAGTGCCTATCTTACTGATACCCCCCTCGCAGTCGTTATCTAATTATTCCTCCGGTCCAAGTTGAAGTGCATATATCTTAGGTTGCAAACCAGGTAATTACAACCGCATGTACATAGAGCCCAACAGATGTAGGAGTGAACTTGTTATGCCCCTTTAGAAGAACCAAAAAAAAATTGAAAACATTCTTTATGTTGACCCCCTCCTTTAACAGTCTTTAAGGGAACAGAGAAGCTCCCGTTATAGGAACACGAAGGCAACATGGGGTACGTGTGTACAACCTTACAGGGCAACGACATGTCTGCAGACAAAGATCTTCTCATTAAGATTTAGCGTTTGCTGTCCTGGAGCGCAGCAATGCCGAAATTGCAAAGCATTTTTTTACTTTCTTCTTCATCTTCTCCTCCTTCTTTTTCTTACGATGCTGAGGTGTTGTAAAAGGCTTGTGATAAATACAATTTATGTCAAAGCTAAAGAGGTTGGGCAGTTAGATAAAATTCCTCTTTCGCGTTTATTAGCCTCCCCTTAACAGGCTGTATACGCCGTGCCTTCTCTTCATCTCTTAAGAAAATAAAAAAAATAAAAAAATTCTATTCATCTCTCCAAACATATTTTGTTTCAATATTATGAGCGCTGAACAGTCGTTTGGTATGTTAATTCTGCATTGCTGCGCGTGTCGATGTTTCAAAAAAAAATATTTTACATTTGTGTTTTGTTTTTCGTGTGAGGATGGTGAAATAAATAAATAAAAAAAATACGGACCATCAGCATGAATTTGCAGCTTATCTTCATCTAGGAATGCTAGAGTAAAAGATCGAGAGAGAGGAAGCTGAGGGTCCCGAGATCGTTGTGGTGAGAAAATGGTGGTGGTGGTGCTCATTAGCGGTCACAGCACGAGGATCTGAGCGCCTGGGACAAAAGCACGGCAGGGACGCAGCACGGTGCCCATTGTATGCGCCTGGCCTTATCAACACCTTCCATGAATATTAATTGCCTGATCTGGGTTATATGCTAGAGCCATCCGCACCGAGAACCCAGCAACCCAAAATCCCCAGCTGAACACAGAGTGAGCGAGAGGGGAGGGAGGAAACGATGGCTTGCGAACTATTCTCCGGGGTCCGGGCTCTTGGCGGGGGACACATCACGAAAAACCATCATGACTCTTAAGAAAATCTTTCCATTCTAAAGAGGTGTTATAAAACGCCTGATAGTTTCGTGGCTTTCAACAGTTACTCGCTTGGAAATAGGGTGCGTTTGTGCCATTGTTCGCGGAGGTAATTTGACAGACTTGAAGGGCCCCATGCTATTCCAGATTGTCTAAAAACTTTGGATACCGCGATTTTCTAATAACCAGAAATAAAAAAGAATCGTAGACGATAAAAGTGATTAGAAAAGAACCACGTGTTTTGAGTTGTTTTGGATTTTAGAACGGAAAATTAGGAGCATTTGGAGTCCAAAGACGATAGATGTAGCTGGTAAGGGGAGGGGCATGTGGGTATTTAGGTTTGGGCCACGCCTCTTCCCCTCACAGGGGTTAAAGAGGGGTGGACGCTGGTGGGGGGAAGGAGGGGGAGGTCAAAGCTTAACCCTATATGATTACTGTAAAGTAGGGGAGTTTCTCCGGTAGTTAATGTTTGGTTTTTCACCCCTATAGGAAAACGTAAACATTTCCGTTCACCGACGAACATATTTGTTGAAGTTATGGATATCCGATTGTTATGGCTTTTCACGAGTTAGCTCATGTTCAATCTACCAAGACGTAATACCAGAGAGGTGTAATAAAGGTGCATGGGTCACACGTTCTTTGGCAGAAGGAGGACGAGTGGAGCCGGAGTAGCCGGAGCCCTGAGTTATTGAATTTTAATAATTCAATAACTTGCGAGTTTGGTTTCTAGCTGGGCGATTATATATTCAAACGTAGCGATAATTTGTACGGAATGAAAAAGCATACATTTTCTTGTCACGGAGGTCAAAATTTCCGAGCTGCGAGCGCTCGAAGTGATCGACCTGGTGTATTTCACACGGTAGGTATTGGATCGGGGAAAAGGGGCGGAGTTAAGGGTGAAAACTGAAAAAAGTTTCTAACGAATTACAATGAATATAAATGGCTATTGAATGGTGTTAGTCCTTGTTTTGATGAAGAACAAACTTTACGAGTGAGTAGCGTTCAAAATTTCTCGTCCAGTACCATAGGGCACTTTTCGCGACTAGCAGAAAGGGGCGGAGTTATGGATGGAATCATAACACATTCTAGCTAAACTACACGTGCTATAAAGGGCTACTTAGCAGTTCAACCTTTTGTAAATGGGTCACAAACTTTCTGAGTTAGTAGCGTTCAAAGTTAGTTACTCAATTTCTTATGGCGGGTTTCGCGACTAGTAGAAAGGGGAGGAGCTATGGATGGAATCGTAAAACTCGCCAACCAAATGACTCTCAACAAAAAGAGCTTTTAAACAACATAATCAATTTTCAATGGGTCGCAAACTTTTTGAGTGAGTAGGATTCGAAGTTACTCGTCCAATTCTCAGGGCAGATTTCGCGACTAGTAAAAAGGGGCGGAGTTATGGACGGAATCGTAAAAATCTCTAAATCCATTACACGCACTATAATGGGCTGCTTAGCAGTTGAACCTTTCCCCAATGGGTCACAAACTTTTTGAGTTAGTAGCACTCAAAGTTGGTTTATCCATTTCTCATGGCCGATTCGCGACTAGTCAAAAGGGGCGGAGCTACGGATGGAATCGTAAAACTCTCCAGCCAAATGGCTCCCAACACAAATACCTTTTAAAGACCTAATCAATTTTCAATGGGTCGCCAAACTTCCGAGTTAATAGCGCTTAACAAAAGTTCGTCACTCAGTTGGGTTTGGCCTTTTGGAAAAGGGGCGGTGCTTAAGCTTCAAACCTAACCCTGTTCAGCGCCAATACTTTCGGACTAATTCAACCTTTAGAAGATTAGAACGTCTTTAGATCCCTCTTGTTTGAATCTAAATTTTCCCCAATTTGAAGTGATCCATCACGTTAATCGCTCGTTAATTTGTGATGGACGATTTACGGTCACTCTCTACGCCTGTAACACGGACTTCGGGACCTCTCCGAAGTTAGAAGACGGTGGGTTCAATCGGTCCAAAGTGTTGGGCAGCCCCCGAAGGGAAGAATGTTGGCGCGATAAGCATAATAGAAGGAGAAACCTATGTAGGCAAGCATGTTTGCTGGTTTTCTAACGCTGTAAAAGGTACTCGAAAAACCGCAAGCAGTCACACCTGCTTCCTTTTTAAATACCCCGGAATACCGGTTTCCCACTTGTTCTTTTTCTTCTCTGTTCTCCTTCTTCGCTTCTCCCGAATGCTAATGGCTGCGTGTGGCTCTCCTCTAAAGGCTCTAACGCATTACTTTGGACGCAAGCCCATCGTCTCTTTTACCTGTCAGATCCATAATAGGCCATGACATGAGTTCGCTCCAGCTTGGATCAACTTCTGCCCCCCTCAACTATTTACTTTCCTGCAGCTCTCCTAACATCTCCACATAAGTTCCCAAATCAGATAAACCTCAGTCACTTAACATTACTCAGGAATTCCTTCCCCCCCCCAATCTCCAAAAATGCAAATGAAGCTTAAATTAGCTAGTTTTGTTGACACAACTTCAAAGCGGTCTAACTTGACACGCGTCACGAGCCAGAGACAGGCTCTCCTCCACGTGGATAAGGGGCTCCAATGAGAAATGTTCGGCAATCTATCAATGGTGAGTGGGAAGATTTGGGAGAAGTAATTCTTGGTATCCCCTTGATGGTAATTTATGTCTATTTGCATGTTAATGATAATTTAGTGTCGTTTGGGCAATCACCTCGCGTTTTTCGCATTTGACTCGCATTCAAAGGGAATTTTCCCTTTTTATTAATGACAGTTACCCGGCGCGGGTCAGCGTGACGTCCCTCCGTGCTATTTCATGACGGGCACTTATGGACGTAAAAAGGTAAGGGTTATTTATATCACGAGAAAAAAAGGGAAGAAACTTTGGGGAGTTTGTTGTCTTTTTTTGGACTCCCCGAATGTTCCCTAGTGCACCAAGCCAAGGGATCGAGTTAGAAGTAAAAGCCAGAGCAACATGAGCACCACAGGAATCTAGTTATATCCTTCTGACAACTCGATTTACGAGCCATCACAACTCTTTCACCGTCCTTGTGTTGCTAATTTGAGTTAAACCTAAAAGGCTTTCTAAACAAATGAACCCAGCCGTCCAACTCAAACAAGAGAAACTTTGGGCTTGGGAATCATAAACATCACGCTAGATTGTCTAAACCCCTTCTAACTTGCCCCTGTACCCCCCTTTTGGTAAATTCATGAAAACAAATATGCATTAGGTAGAGTAAATACAAAAAGGTCCCCGTTCCTTATTATTACATAAAAGCGTCATAAAACGCATTGTTTGCCTTAACAAAAGATGCCTCAACGTCACCCGCTTTTCAAACTGACTCCCAGCTTAGAAAAGAACTACCAAAACTTAACAAAACCCCAGCGCTTCCCTTTTAAAGCTTTTACCATAAAAACATGGAACGTTCTACACTTTGAACGCAACTTCCGGACCCAAACTCGCTTCCTCATAACTCCAAAGAAACAGCTTGGAATTAGAGTTTACAAATGAAAGAGTCCAAAAATCCAACCCGAGTTTATTTCAATAATTTAATTTATATTTTATTGTAAAATTCTTCAAATTAGAGTTCAAAACTGAAACTTTGGGCTCTTGCAGTTTTAACCTCTAATTTGCAGTTGTTCTTTGGAGTTACGAGTATTTTATTTAACATTATGTAATCGCATTCTTCGCTTGTGTTGAAAAGCGGAAATACAGAGAATTGGGGACCGTTTACCGCGTGTTTTTGTTTCAAACCGTCATCGCTACAGAATGGCCGACGGTTTGCGTGCAACTAATGCTGCAAAATGATGGAATGCCCAAACCTGACAGAATCGTTAATTCCAGGTTTTCTGCTAGACAATGCGCGAAATAGATGCAGTTTTTAATAGCTTTCGTTCACACTAATGTCCTACGCGGAAAATTGATAGCTTTGATACAACTTCTTTCGCGTTTCTTATTCGCATGTCTTGCATGTTTTTGCCAGGTTTTACTGAGTCAGTGTGCAAAAAAACAGCAAAAAACTGCAAGAATGTTTCAGCTATTTCCTATCTATTCTACTACTCTACCTATTCTATTACTACCACTACTATCCTATTAGAATTAATTAGAATTAATCCAGTTCGCGTTAGAATGATCCTCCTTTGAATCACGGTTCTTTGCAAGATTGCCCAGGTATACCACAAAATGAACACAAAAAATTACAGGAATGTTTCCGCACTTTCCTATCTATTCTACCTATTCTACTCCTACTATTCTACTAGAATGAATTATAAAGAATCCAGTTCGAGTTAGAATTATCCTACCTGAATCAGTAGTGATTCTATTTGAGTTAGAACGATTCTACTATAACTTAGAGTTACACTTCATCTTAGATTTTACTTGAAAGTTGAAACAGAACTGAATTATCCGACTTATTTCGTTTCTTTGCATCCCAGTTCGGTTCGAATGTGTGCAAAAAAGAATGGGCACAAAATCTACAGGAATGCTTCAGCACTTTCTTGTTTATTCTATTATTCTATCAATTCAACTATAGTTGAAATAGAGTATAGTAGTATTTGTACTACTCAACTACTACTTGGACTACTCTAAAATAATTAATTAGAATAAATTAGAACGAATCCAGTTCGAGTTATAAAGATACCTCCTTTGACTCAGTATGATTCTACGTGAGTTAGAATGATTCTACTGTAAACTGGAGTTATTCCACTTCAAACTTACATTCATTCGACTTGAAACCAAACGGTATCCAGTTTTCCACATTTTCACCTTATTTAGGTGGACAAAACAGTCCAAACGTCAAAAACCGAAGGTTTATAACCTCATGGTATAGTTAACACTCTTCCCCTGCAATCCCTCGTCTGGTAAATCATTTTATAGCAGACCCCCTTTAAAAGTCC
Organism: Lepidurus couesii; assembly: GCA_022832235.1. NCBI lineage: Eukaryota > Metazoa > Arthropoda > Branchiopoda > Notostraca > Triopsidae > Lepidurus > Lepidurus couesii. The sequence goes on along the minus strand of JAGJRP010000019.1, from coordinate 90,623 downwards.
CCCTTATGGTATTTTAAAGCGGGTTAGAGCCAGTATTGCACATCTCTCTTTCTCGCACCAATATTTCGGTTTTTACGACTGCATAAAAACCAAAACTTAAAGGCTTGTCCCCCCCTCAATTTATGATTCTACTAGCTCTCGAATAAACAATTCCAAAAGGGCTTTCTTGCAACTCTAGATCTGAACCATATCTCCTTAGTTGTTCCAAAACAGTCCAACGTTTTTCCCTTATACCAACAAGTCATCAGGAGGAAAAACAGCCAAAAGCAGCGGCGCTCGAAAATGTTGGAAAGTTCCCCAAATTTGCCGGTCCCCGAATGTCCTAGGCGGCTTTTGGGTACCACAATGACAGGGTGTAGGTCCACCAATTTGTTTAGAGGTATGCACCCAAAACCGACACACGAAATCACGAAAAGCCCCTACGTACATATATACATATATAGACATATACACCATTTCCGAGGTTCTTTTCCGAGGTTCGGGAAAAAGGTTCAGTTTCAAGAAAACTTTCGCTTGGGTTCACAAATGACATGCTGCTTCCATCTTCCTCCTTCTATTAGGCGAACCAAATCTAAATCGTCGCCCTGTCTGTCATTTGGAGTGCTCCTCCGCCAAGGAAAACAATAATTAAGTGGTCCAACCTCCTTCCATCCTTTCAAACTTGCCTTTTTTAGGAAAAACTTCTACTTCTTCCTTCATTTCTTTTTTTTTGCCTTTTTCTTCTACTAGCTGTTCACGTTTTTTGCCTCAAAACAAAAACTAAACTGCGGAAACCTAGCGAGGTGAAAACGACAATAGCTTCCAGCTATTTAGAACCTTCTATGAACTGTTTCACAAAACATATGTAAAGAGAGAAAGAGAGAGAGAGAGAGAGAGAAATGGACAAGAGCTTGTGAACAGAACAAGCTTCATTAAAGCTTAGAACCGGTGTGTGTCTGTGTGAGTTTAATAACTTTGGGATGTAATTCAGAGACCAGCGCAGCGCTTTTATGCAAAAAAGAACCTAATATATATTTCCGGTTCAACTGCAAAAGGAAACTATAGACAACAAGGGTCGCTTTTTTAGACAGTTGAATAAGCGACGAGCGGATAGTAGGAAAGTAGGAATGCTCTGGGTGCCTTTTGGTGAAGAGTTATAGATCATCCTGCGTGCGTAACGAGTGTTTGCCCACCTCGTCGGCAGCACCTTTTGCATGGACAATTAGGCGCCTCAGGATACCAACTTCCCCAAAACGCGTCCAGCACATTGCGTTGACCATGAAATGTTCCGTTTTTTCCAGGGAATTTCTGTCCTTTTCATGTTTTCCAGGGAGTTTCCTAAATTTTGCGTACGTCAATCTGCGTGCTATGAAATCTGCCTGGTGTAGTTGAAATACGTCACAGGTTCTCTCTGTTTGTGCTTCTCTCTCCACAAAAGGTTTAGGATTACTCTTGTAAGGTGTATTGTTATGATCGCTATTGTTGCTGGGGTTTACTTATTTTTCCATTTTTTATGTGTGCAAAGGGTGGCTAATGAACACGAGAAAGAAACGGCAGCGTGACCAAAGGCTTTCCACGATTCCCTGGGTCTATAAAGGAGAGTATACAAACACCTGGGTTACTGTTGCCTTTGCTCTCTTTTTTTTCCATTTTTTAGATGACTATTCTAGGCGGCAGAAACCCAAACGCAAGAAAAGCATAGCATGTAATGCTTCCTATCTACTTTACCGTTCCTTAAACGCGATTGCGTTCCGTTTTAAACTGCGGAAAATATTGAACGTATGTTCTACTACATGCAATTCCAAGTAATTCCAAACAGTGGGTTCTAACAGACAATTGTAACAGTTCCTGTTTTTTTTTTTTAATATTAACTGTGTTTGGATTTGTTGTTTGTAACTCTGTTTGGATGAACACTGTCAGGAAAACTAGTCTTGCTTACAGTTTTAATTCCAAAAACAGTACGATCTAGCTTGAGGCACTTTGGAAGACACCGGCAACTTCCAAATGTTTGAAAGGATTGAAGTTAAGAAAAAATCGTACACTTTTACAGCCTATCAATTCTATAATCATTACTAAGACTACCTAGACTCGTTCTAAATGATATTTGAATGGAAGATCAAATGTTTGCAGCAAACAAACTCGTCTGGCACGTCAACAGGGTCATTAGGAAGTGTTTTCGAAGTGTGGATGTAATCGCAACCTAACGGATGATGTTCCTAACAGGTGTTGTTGGTGTTTGGAACGGAGGTAAGGGGTCAAGGGGGGTGGAATCTACCGAGTATTACTATCATCATACAGGGGAAGAGAGGTTTTGACTTGCGGAAGAGCCCCGGCAAGTAAATTGATGGGTTACACCGTCAACTTGTAAGTACGAGCAGCGTAGTACTTGACACTCATGAAGACATCACGTCTTTCATGTTTAAGGTAGCCCTGTTTTGCTACACATGATAATGGACGGGTAAAATGGGAGGACTCACTCCTCAGAAACCCCGCAGCTATGATTGAAAAGCTCACACAGCAACTTGCAAGGTTTTGGGTTTGGAAAAACGTACCGAAAACTTATGATTGACCTCCAGATCATGTTCGCTCCACTCTTCATTTGCGGGCGAAAATGAAAGGCCTTACTTTAACAAAGGGAAATACGCCGCCTATTCATTCCGAAATCCCTACCGTCGCGGCACTCTATCGTTTCTTCCTCTCGGTCTTTTAAAGAGTGGGTGTGAACTCCAGCGAATGTTACAAATCTCACCCCCAAACGTCCCATAAATAGCACCTGACGCATGTTTTGGGCTAATTTTCTTTCCTGTTGGGGTCAAATCGAACGCTTGTATCGTTTGCCTGGAATATTTGTTTAGGATTTATGGTTTACTATGTAGTTTTAAGGTACTAGCCTGCTTGGTTCGCGCGAAAAAGGGGTTTTATGTTGTTGTTGGAGTCTAGAACCCCCTTTTCAAGTGTAGGATGTAATGTAGAACCATATTTGGAACTGTTTTATTAAGTAAAATATTCCCCCTTAAAAAAGATGGTTTTGGTAGGTCCGTTTGAGGCTCAGCCGGTGTAGATATAGCTAGAAATAATAAAAAAAAAAGATAGGGACTTGGCATAGCATAAAGGTCATCAGTATAAATCAAGGCGGCAGGATACCTTTTAGGCGGCCAATTTATGAAGACAGGTACGTATTGCTAAAGGTGCAAGAGAGCTGACTCGAGGAACTTTTTAACCCAAACACATCTTTACTTTAGAAATTTCCTTCGCGAACCGAAATGGAGTTTATTCGACCACCCCCCTCTTCCCCTCCCCAATCCACCGCAACTTTCCCAATCGCTTTAAAATCACAACATTAAACAAACCAAAATTAATTTAAAAATCTTAAAATACTAACAATATTAAACTCTCTATTAAATTTAAAATTATCTAGTGTTAACTCCCCTAATGTCAAAGGAAACATGATGAATGTTACTCATTCTGTAGTACTGAACGTGTTAACGACTAGAATTTCCTTCCGTTTAACAGAACATGTGTTTGCGAGTTTAATTTTTGCGTAAGGTTCCGTCCCTTTAAGAGTTTTTAATAAGAATTTCAGGGGTTTATCTTTTCGGATAAACCCCTGAAATTTCGAACGTGGCGTAATCAGCAGTCTTGGGTGAACAGAGTGTATTTGGAAGACGCGTATCTCGCTCAGCAGAGCTCTAATAAATTGTCGGGTTTTTATATGTACAGAAAGTTAATTTAGGGTTGCTCACCTCTTGATGGTGTTGAGGTTTTGCACCTGGTTGTCCCTAGCACACACTTTTCAACCTTTAAACCTTTAAAGCTGCTCAAGGCTTAGCGCTCTCTCTATTTTCTCTCTTCTCTTTTGCCTTGATGAAGTTTGGGCTATTAACGACCTGCTACTTACAGCTTCCCATCTTTGCCCAGGCTGGTTGTTTGATGATGGTCATGCACGTTTTTCCGTGCGCGTGCAAAGGAGGCTAAAAAAAATCTCATTTTGGGAGAAACCAAAAAGATGCTGCGAGGTAGCGTAGCGCCTTTTTTCTTTTTTTTTCTGGGGCTTTTTTAATATGTAAGATAGTAGTCAAAGACTGCAGGGTTTTTGGGACCTGCTGCTAAACAAACACTCATTACCGTGTCTTCAAAAGCCTCCTTCTTATTATGAAGCAGGGAGCCCCTTGAGCCCGTTTAACTACATATTACGAGGATATGGATGTGGGTTGACTTTTGGGGGCTTGCTTGCTGTTAGATGCTTTGACTTTGCGTTGAAGGGGACTCTTCCAAACTTTTAGAGCGGATGAAAAAGGGACGTATCGCTTTATTTACGAGTTTGTGGTCTTGGAAAAAGACCAGGTGAACCTTCATCACCCAAGCTGATGTATTGAGGGCGTTAAATTAAAACTCCACCCCATTTAAAATTGGGGATTTTTTTAAAAATAAATATATATGTCTATAAACAGAAGGTTATAGTCAATATTGGAAGTAGCCCTTTGGAGATTCTTTCATTACCTAAATAATAAAGCGCTTGTTTTGTTTCATAAAGGGGGGCGTCAACAGTAAGCAGGCAATCTAATGAAACTTTTCAACAGCTCCTAAAGAGTGCTAGAGCATTTATCGTCTGATATTTTCATAATAGCTGAATTAAAATACAAATGTCTAACCAACACATTTGCATGTAAAACAGGTATTATCAAGTTACATCTGCCTAAATAGAGAATAAACTTGTTAGTAATTCATCTTACTATCTAAGCTAATTAAGTTACATCAAGAATATTTGTAAATATTGGCAAGCGAAAATAAAAGTTTGATTAACTTACGTTTGAGGCGTTCTTTTCATTGTTGGAAGGTTTTAGACGGCCAATTCAAGATATTTATTTGCACTGTTATGTAAGGCGATCACTATTATATAGAAACATATTAACGAAAAGTCAGTTCAAGTGGAGTAAAAAGGTAGAAATGTGCATTTTGGGTACACTATAAATCCAGCCGACTGAAAACGTTCGCGACGCCACTAAAATTCCGTCTCGCCGATTTCACTGATGTGTGCGTTAAGCGTAGACGATCAGCGCGGAGGCGTGGCTTGGCTTAGGCAGCGTTTTGTTTTTGTTCGCTCTGAAGACGCGTGGGATACGAGTGTAAAGATGACAGATTTGGTTTAGTTTACATAAGTTAATTCGTTAACTGAAGAGGAAGGCATCTTGGCCTTGGCGCAGTTTAAAGGTAAGTTTTGTTTGTTGGTCTTAAAACTTTGGGTTCACTTAGGAATGTTTTTATGAGGTGTGAACGTAAAACTAACCGTTCATTTTGTCACTCGTTGCTGTCGTTGCAAATGGTTTCGGGTCGCGAACCGCGTTACAGGTGTGTAGGATGTTTTTCTCTTTCTTGTCCTGCTCCAAGGGGAAGTCTAAAGTAGAACCAATTTGTCATTCAAAGCCAAATCCGGTCCCTAAAGCTTACATTACAAACTCACACGGTTGGGACAGGTTCATTTCTCTTGTTATCCATCGAAACGTTTGTCCAGTCGCCTTGACATCTCCATTACGGGGACGGAACGGTTCAGCCTCAGCTAACCCGCCGCATAGGAAGCTTGGAAATCCAAATCCAATATTAATTGAATTAGATACGTTTCGTGCTTCGACGTTTCGTCTGCAATTAACCACGTAGAAGAATGACGTCAGGGTGTTGTTGATCTATAACAATGGTCGCATCGATTCCATATACCACCACTACCGCGCGGCTCCGTGTCCAAAACGTCTCCGGGAATGTCGCCTCATCAAAAGCCTAATGTCCAATATAATGTACCGGAAGCTAGCTTCGTGGGGCAAGAAAGCGTATGTGTATACGTCGTTATCCTGTCAGTTTGGGTTGACAGCTTATTGCTAGCTGTCTCACTTTGCTTGTAGTTTTGGTGCGGAGAAGTGGTGCGCACGAACATAACATGACCTGTCCATGCAGTAGGCTATACTCTCAACACGATGTAAGTCAACATGTCCATCACCCAGGCCACCAAGGTTGGGAACCGCTAGATGCATGATACTTACACTCCTTCCATGCCATGCAAATTGCTTCCTCGACGTTCCCTTTCTCTCTGTCTGTCTCAAATAATAGTCAAAAATCACTAGGGACCAAATACCTGCTTGCCAAATTCCGGACGACACCTGCGTGCCGTAGCGAATGCGGTTGCAGCGCGGCTTGGGTTTGTGACTGTAGAGCTCCCTACAGTTCATCTGCATAATGCATGGGGCGAGAGGTGCTTCGGAACCAACATAAACCAGAAAAGCCAACTGTCGACGAATGGTACTTTCTGACAAGTTGCTATTCATTGTTCGCATTAAGGAGAGCGTTCCTATAATCTTGGAAGCTTCCCGAAACGTTTCGCAACCTCTTTATTCTCACAAGAACCAAAGTTAAGAAGTTCCCAATTGATGTTGGGAGCCGACGCGGATGCTCAATCCTCTGGGGAAGTGTGCACAGCTGAAACAAATGATCTCTGGAATGGCGTTAATTCCAATAGTACGAAACGACTGTAGTTCCATACACAGGGAGAATAGGTGTGGTCTCTGCAAGGCTAATCAGCTCCAGGTGTGGATGGATGCTCGGAGAATTTTTGGTTCAGCCATAAAGGCCGGAGGCTTCCTCGTCATTTATTTCCTTAGTTTTCATCCTCGCTACCTTTTGTGTGCATTACTCATGGATCCAAACCATAGGTTTGTTCTCTTGACCGTCAAGGCAAAAGCAACTCTTTGCCATCCAGTTGTTCTCTTACACCTCTTTTCCTTGGCTCGTTTTTATTTTATTTAGTTTTTGCTATCTCTCTCTCTCGCTCTCTCGCCGGGTATAAAGTCAGCCACGAAGCGTTAGAATGCAGGGGTTCTTTCTCGCCTTTAGCTCCAGCTTCCATAAATCAAGTACGGCCTGCGGCCGCAGGTCCAAGTCTGGCACGAGGAATTTGTAAGCTATCAGCCAAGGTGTTGATTACAGGGAACTGGCCGCCGCCTTGACCAACGTTCCGTTTGCCTTAGCACCTCCAAATTTTTTCTTAACTTACAGAGATAGTTTACCGAGGAAAGAGAGAAAAAACTACACTGGATAATTCCTTTCAACCTACAAGATACAAGAAACCGCACCAAATTGAGTATCCTGCTCCTCCTCTCCTTCTTCCTCCACTCCACTAACTCCAAACGCAGGTTGGGACTCCAAGTTTAAGGTTCGGGCTGATCCTTACACCCACTACCACATATAACGTCGCTCTATAGATCTTAGCCGACGAGAATTAAATGAAAACAAAAAACAAGGCGGTTTTACTTGAGTGATAAACTCGCTCAATACGCCCGGAACTTTGAAACTATACAACCGACGCCGCGCGTTCCCACACCCACTCTTCTCTCTTTTTATGAGAGGAAAGAACGACAGTAAATACGGGTTATCAAATTGCAACAACACTCACACTAGGGACTAACTGACTTAGCTACGAGATAGTCAAATCACAGTGGTTTAGGATGATCAAACAGTAAATCCCAGTTCAAGTCGGTACTTCTTCCCATAATCAAACTATTTTCGGCCATCTAGTTGTTTATGTTTAGTGGATAATACTTCCAGAAAAAAACGGAAACAACAATACAAACAAACAACAGCGGATCAATCGGAATGTTAAACACTACAGAGCCATAAAACTATTGCAGTTAAACTAAAATGCAGTTAATTTATGTTCCTAATAACGCTAGTAGACTGCTGAATATAGTTCTGTTGTAATAGTTAGTAGAATTACCTGAATCTGTCTTTAGTTTAACTATTGCAGTTAAACTAAAATGCAGTTAATTTACGTTCCTAATAACGCTAGTAGACTGCTGAATAGTTCTGTTGTAATAGTTAGTAGAATTACCTGAATCTGTCGTTGGCTAAGCTAGGTTTACACTACAGTCCTTTCTCTAGTTTTAGTATTTAGTATGATTTGCTTTGTTGTGGGAAGGTTTGGACTGACTGAATGTTTGCTAAGCTAGGTTTACACTGCCAGCCCTTTTCTAATACAGTAGTTCAATATCCATTGTTGTGGGATGGTGGGGACTGCCGTTAGCGAAGGTTTACATTGTATGATTTTCATTGTTGGGGCCAGGTTGGGACTGCTGGCAAAGTAAACCTTGAAAAAGCTGAAATGTCAAATAGTCTGTTCTCAGTGTAGAAACATGGCTTTTGAGAGCATACAGAACCACCCTTTAATGAGCGTGAAGTATAACATTTGCTATAGCAAGAGACAACAATAACGGAGCCGCTATATGGATGCCATTGTCATCCTTTTTTCACTTTTCGGGGATATCAATTCAATGCTCGTTTGACGGAGCTGCGCTGTTGCACCATCGGACGGCGGTGTACCCTTGTAGGAATTGTATCTTCGGGGGTGAAAATGCAACAAGTCAACGCCAAGTTTAGTGCTTCAAGAATTTGGCTGTGTATACCCCATCCCCGAAAAGTCACGCTTGTTGGGAGTTGACAATGCTCTGTTGAGGTCACCGTTTGGTCCCAGAGATTGGACACGGTGTTAGCACGTTTTAGCCGCAACCATGAAGACCTATAATGGGAGCACCAGGTGAGAAAAGGTTTTTCGTTCAGATCTTCAGCTCGGGATCTCTTCCCGTTTAGAACTTGCTGAGAGCTTTGCCCCCCAAAGAAAGTAACCAGCTTTGACTCTTTATCGCGATGGAATAAACGATGACGGTCCCAAACTGATGGTTACCCGAGATTCAGTGTCTTCTTAGAGAAGATTCAAGTCCTGTAGAGCTTGATCAAGATCAGATGAGGAAGTTGGCTACGCACTTTCAAGTTACCATCCTCTCCTTCTTGTCCCACCTCGAAACATATGTCCCTGCGCCTTTCAGAACCGGAGTAGACGGCGTATCTGCTGGATGGCTTTTCTAGACTGCCTGGCGGCAGCAATGGAGAGCTGCAGGCGTGGTAGTCACCAAAATTAGGGGTTTCAGGTGTTCGCCCAAGAGGTTTCAGAGAGCTCGGGAAAACGAAACGGAGCACGAAGCGAAACACCACCACCACCTTCTTGGTGCGTCAGTGATGGTATATATATATACCCTTGTCCATTAACCGTCGGTTTCTCCGTCATCCTCCGGTTCAGCACACCAAAAGTGTTTTTATATTTTTCCAAAAGAAGATGGGCTGGCTGGAGAAAAGGCCAGCTTTTACTATACAAAAGAAAAAAGCTTTCCGTGGAGCTTCGTTATACCTCAAATGGGTACTGCATTGTACTCGCGCACCTTCAAGGATTTAACGCTTTTTAACCAAACGGCCTGCAAAGAATGGTAACCAAACGATACCACGCTGCTCGTCAAGAGGATCTAAACGAATATTTCTAAAACCTTTTTATAAAACACTAGGACTTCTTAGTAATAGTGCTTCAAAGGCAAGGCGTCACTTCTTTGATTGTGATTATGACTGATTCAATTCTTGCGGTTACTCTTTAACTATGCAACCAATCGCCACGATCATCCTGTCCAAGCGGGACCGTATTCACTATTTCACTATAGTGAATACTGTCACTGAGTCAGTATAGTGACTTTCTAGAAATGCATATGCAGTTCAACAGTCGGTTTCAGGATAGTGCTAGGATCGAGTACTGGGAAATTAATGTTCCCATAGTGATACAAAAGATTCCCTGACGTTTTGATTAATTGCTGTACTGCGTCACACCGCTACTCTTACCACCATCAAGTCGGGAGATTTCAACGCGCGGACTGATGTATACCATGATAAATGAGACGCCGTTTACTCTTGGTCTTGAGCCCCGCCACCTACCGTTTCGTATTTAGGAGCAGCTTGAAGCGTTTTAAACCTGAGCCTGTCTATTTTCAGCTCGTGATTGCTAAGTAAAGTAATGAAGCATTGGTTTTCGTTTCCGATGAAAGAGTGAATCTCTCTTTTTTTTATTGATCAACCGAACCAAAAATCTCAAACAGTTGGGATCCTAGCAAGGTTTTGGCAAAACGCGGGAGAAAAAGTAAATTCAATATCCAAGGCAATGAGAACCAAATTTCTGACCAAAGAAACGCCAAGATATTACAACATAAAATCGAGACCAGTGGGGGAAATTCTGCATGCTTTGTACAATAACACACTGCAACACACCATGTCGTCTGTCACTTTCAGGTGGGACGGTTCTCAAACCGTCATCAAGAGCAAAAGTCTATGTATATATATGCATGTAAACATTTGAGGAGATGACTTCGGAATCAATCCCACAGAGCTGGAATGCAGTCAGAGTCAAACTGATCGCAAGTTGGGACTAAAACGAAACGCGGTACTGTCTCTGGTTCCTGGTGACGTCTCTGGACTCGCGTTTTTGGCCAGAGACGTTCCCAATAAAAAAGGCTCGGTACCGGCGTTGATTTTGGATGGCGGAGCAGCGTCCAGGGCTGACAGCTTGCCGGTACTGGCGTTAGTGCCTTGCATGGGCAAGGGACAGTTCAGAAAGGGCTGATGCGGATGAGAGGGGTGAGCAAGGGACGAGTTATGGGCTGCCATCACCGGTACTGGCAAAGGGAGAAAGGGAGAGCGAGTGTTTATGTCATCGGGGCTGGCTGAGGGTGCGAAGCGTAAAGGGGGCTTGCTGTAACCAGGGGTGGAGGTAGGAAAGGGACGAAAAAGCGGAGCGCCGGTGCCGTGGTCGCCGCCGTGAGGTGGCTGGTAGGGTTGGTACTTGGAAGCAAAGTTTAAGTAAGCCGCGTACGGAGTCTTTACCGGCTTGAGCGACGAATCCGTCGATGAAGCGTTGACGTCCAATTCGTGACTCACCCTTGAACGCGGGCTATGGAGGGAAGAAGTTGGAGACGGCGATGACTGCAAGTGATCCACATCCACCTCCTCGTCTCCGACATCAATATCATCGTCGGAGTCGGCGGCGGTTGCTCCTCGGTCCATGCCGTCTTTGTACTTCTTTGAAGAGGTTCCTTCGGGTTGATCGTCTTCATCGGAATCCTCGGAATCGGTAGCGATGAGGCTGGCGATGGTGAAGGACCGTTTGGGTCGCGAAGAGTGCAACGCGAGAGCATCACTGGCACTCGTACTAGCGGAGGGTATCACTGGCTGTCCTAATTGCGAGGGAGAGGCAAGGTTAGGATTGTAGGCATGGGGAGAAGGGTACATGTATGGGGACGGAGCGTTCACTGGGTTTGGAGCTCCGAAGTTTTGCATTCTCATATGCGATACTTGGCTGGCGGATAGGGCGGCAGCCGCCGCCGCAGCCGCGATGGCGGCCGGGTTATAGTTGAAGGGGAAAGTACCGGGGAATGCTGGGTAATTCGGAAACGTGTTTCCATTGCAAGGATTCATGTTAGCCACCTGAGGAGAAAAGGGTACCCCAGGAGCCGAAGTTGGCGGCGGCGGTGGAGGCGGTGGGCCCGTCACAGGCATAGATCCTCCTCCGTTCGGGACCGGTCCTCCGGACGGCGACGGGTTGCCTGCGTGCATCATGCGGTTGATATTCGACAGAGCCGCCAATTCGTGTTCCAGTAATTCCTTATCGCATTTGTGGAGCTTGAAGCGCTTACGACGACGCAACAAGGACCCGTTCTCGAACATGTTGATGGCGTGAGGATGCAACGTCCAGTAGGCCCCCTTACCTGGCCGGTCGGGACGGCGCGGGACTTTGAGGAAACAGTCATTGAAGGACAGATTGTGTCTCAATGAGTTTTGCCACCGTTGCGTGTTGCGGCGGTAGTAAGGGAACCGATCCATGATGAAACGGTAGATGTCCGCTAAAGGCAGCATCTTTTCGGGGGACGACAGAATGGCCATGGCTGTCAAGGCAATGTAGGAATAGGGCGGCTTCTGATCGCCGTAACTCTCACGACACGGACGCGGCATTGTTACGGTTGAAAATGTGTTTTCAAAAACTTGCAAGGTCACAATCTTGAAATTCCGCGGGGAAATTTAAATTCACTTCAAGTGCTATCAAGTGGGTACACACTGGAACGTCTTTCGAATTGTCTTGTTCGGTTTTCGGGAGCCACAGGGAATCACCAGCTCGCAGCAGACACTACCTGCTTCCAACACGTTGTTTCACACTCTGGAGGAACAGTTTCCTCTTTGCTAGCCTTGCATTGCCCACAGTATGAAGCCCGAGGATCACCAACAGGGTCCAATATAGGGCCGACCCAGGCAGGGTTTAAGGGCCCCGGCCCCTTCGCTCCGCTCCGGGTAAGCGCCATTGGTGCTCAGCGGAGCGAAACGCCAAGCCAATGGTCGGTAATTGTTCCCTTTGAAGGTGTGAACAATAGACAGGCACATGCCCAGTTTGACGCGTCTTGACACCTTTTGTATACGGCTTTTAAGAATATCGTATACAACGACTCCAACGCCAATTTTTTCTTAACGAAAGAACACAATCGAATGAATCGACTATTGTTGGAGTGGGTATTCCACCCTTAATTATCTGGCTCCTAATACCACACCTAGGCTCTAATATTTCTCGCAAACACAACAGTAAAAAGCGCCCCAAAGTAGATTTCTTTATTGTCTTCTGCCAAGTCTCAAATGGCAACACACAGATCCGCTAGTGTACATAGCTGCAGATCCCTGAATGAAATTTAACCCCTTCCCCATTTCCACCATAAACTGAAAGTGCCTTTGCCAAATTTACCCATCGTATTTCATGAGTGAGTTCGATATCCTGTACGTTATTCCGAAGAACTCCGTACTTACATTTCCAAGTTCTTTAGTAGGCTTTAGTAGGAATTCTTTATTAGACAAAGTTCATGTTCATGCAAAGTCGAACGTCGGCGATCGTTTCAGCCTGATTCCTGGTGGTCGTTTCCGAGCTGCAACACAACGCGGCGTTGCAGTAATCCCCCGTTCTGCACGCCAGAGCTTATTCTGCTCCTAATCAATTAAGTACATTAGGGGGACCGTAATTGCCTTGGCGGTCAGTTCTTTATACGTCCATGGAATCACTCCGTTTCAGTACTCTCGGAATGAGAGGGAATAAGGGGGCGAATCAACTGACGCGAAAACCAAAGTTCCAATGCAGATCACTGAAAGTAATTGAACTTTAGCTTTCTGCTTTTCTGCTTTTGGGGGGAAATGTAGAACATGGCTAATCGAAATATGGATTTCGCTCAGGCAGGGTACTTGGTGCATTTGTATCGGCCTGCGATCCTGTTGATGGAATAGAACATTCATTGTCAGGAATTCGCTTTTCTAGAATACCAAGTTCACTTGGAGGTCTCTTGTATATGTATATATTAGTTTTTCTCAGGCTGCGAGAGGACTTTCTGAATATCACATTTTGGTGTACAAAGTTTTCCATCCATTTTCCGGATGACATGTTCTCAATTAGATTCACACCTTAAAAGGGTCCGCTGGGGAGTTTTGACCCAGGGTCGCTAATGACCTTGCCCGACACGGTTTGCACGACGGGGGAGATTTTAACCATCCCAACCTTGCTTTTCACACCCTCCCACGCCGGAGTAATTTTCCCTGCATTGCTAATCGTGGTATACGGGCATTCAAAAGACGAGCATACACACACAGTGGAAGTTGTTTGGAATTGAAGATTCGGGAAGGCAGCGGATTGAAGATTGCTGGACGGCGTTTTTATTAGGGTGGGTTGGACCATGGCCCACAGGGTCCTTTTTTCATCTTCTTATTATCCTGGGGATTTCATCCATCTGTGCTGTCGCATTCTGCATCCAACAAAGGATTCAAGCCGTTTCTTCGAGGACTACGTATAGGATGCCCCACTCGCTATTGAGGAAGAACGGAGGAACACGGAAGAATGTTCCGAACAGCAGGTTGCCCATAGTGCCACGCAGGCTCTCCCCCATCCCCCAACTTGACAAAAAGACGATTTTCAGGATCTTTGGGGCTTTTATTAAACTCAGTTGTTGAATAGAACTATGGGTTTTTCCTTATTGTGGCTTTGTGTGCTTCTGCACCTTGTATGCACTTGTACCCCTTTAACTGAGCATGCAGTCCCGCACTCACTGTGTGTGCATGAAAAAGACAATAACCACAATCCCAACCACAACGTCAACCTATCATTTGCAATTCCGCAAAGGGAGGGGAACCAGGTGTGCTAATATTTTAGCACTGTCTGAAATTCCTAGTCTAGTTCTTTATGGAATTAAAAAGTCTTAAAAGTCATCAACGACTTCCTGTTTAACCACGAATTCTAAGAGAATGTTTTCTAAGAGAATGTTTGGCAATCCGACATCCACTGTATTCCAAACTCACTCTTATTGTTTTCGTTACAATTACAAGTCACCAACCAATTCATCAAGTGTATCAGATAAACTGAGGTTTCGGAAAAGTGTAAAATACTTCCAATTTTGGACTCGTAATGACTTGACATTTCCGATGGGATTTGAAATTCTGGAAAATTTATAAAAATTAGAAATTCGAGTGTGAAGTTTTCGAACAGTCGGAGTTTTTTAACATTCAGTTGGCAGCTATTTAGGACGGTATGGATTTATTATACAAGGAGGAGTTGGGACCTTATAAGGTAACGGAGCAAGCTAAGGTGTGTATGTGTGTGTTGTTTAACACGTGTCCTCTTGCGATGTAATCTGGAGTTGCGGGGAGCTTTTGCTTGCCAGCAGCAGGCCAGTTATAGAGTTGTGCGGAGCGGCTCCGAGGTTTCCCAAGAGAGCCACTTCACGGCGGGATATAAAGGATGTATAAGCATATATAGAAAAAGAAAAGGTGTGATAGGTTGGTTGTCTGTTGGAGCGGGAGACGCTGCTTGCAAAAACCTCCAAAGCTCGGCGTGCCGTCCCTCCGCAAGGAGAGCTTGTCAAGGAAAGAACGCTCATTCATCATGCTGGTATACAAGCGATGGAACGATGGCTGGCAAAACATATAAAACGGCACAAAACAACGCTTCTCAACAAGCCCTTGCTTTATTATGCCCTAAACCAGAGAGCTTCACCAATCGTTAAAGAATCACCAGCTTCACGACACCCACCGCGTGAGTGCATAGCGTGCCAGGCGTTCCAAAATCCATCCAATTCCAAACCTTTCTTATCCCATGTTTGCGTTACGCCTCAACTCCCTCTACCCCGCCTTCAAACTCTTTAAGTATTCCCACTTTAACTCTGGGTTGGAATCGCAAACTCAATTGCCTGGAATTCGAAACTCGCGCTTCTGTACTGTTCGCTTTGGCCTCAATCCCTACTTTGCAACTAAGTTCAATTCCAAACTTCTATTTTACCTTCAAACTTCACTTCAGTGATCTTCAAAATCACTGCCGATCTTCGAAATCACTCATGATCATCAAAATCACTAGTGATCTTCAACATCACTAGTGATCTTCATCATGATCATCAAAATCATTAGTGATCTTCAAAATCACTGTAGTGTTCTTCGAAATCACTATAGGATCTTCAAAACCACCAGTGATCTTCGAAATCACTAGTGATCTTCAAAATCACTGCCGATCTTCGAAATCACTAGTGATCATCAAAATCACTTGTGATCTTCGAAATCACTAGTGATCTTCTAAATCACTAGTGATCTTCGAAATCACTAGTGTCTTCAACATCACTAGTGTCTTCAACATCACTAGTGATCTTCAACATCACTAGTGATCTTCAACATCACTAGTGATCTTCAACATCACTAGTGATCTTCAAAATCACTAGTGATCTTCGAAATCACTAGTGATTTACTGTAAGTACGTCGCTAGTTATTAAACCTGTATTATCAACTAGGTTCAAGTCTTCGATTCCGAACCGCCAACTTGAACAACCATCCGTCTAGTGTGGTGAACTATGCCAAACCGCACCGCAATCACAACCACTCATAACAGACAGACACTAACGTTGATTTATGCCAGGAAATCGGGCGAATTTGCAGATTCTACCTCGCATTTAGCGGCAGGAACACAATTATTATGCATAATAGGGTGTACGAGTAAACCTATCCCATTAGGGTAAATTCATCATCGTGCTCCGGTGGAAGAAGTGAATCCACGACTCGAATTTTTGGTGGTTCACACTCTAGGTAGTGGTACAACTGTCCCTTTTACGGTGTTTCCCCCTTGTCATTGAAAAATCGGCCAAGCAATTTGCGGTTTGTAGCATTTACCAAGACACAATACAACTTTTCCTTGATTGCGCGTCAGGGGGCGCCAGTAATTGCTGTTCTACTCCTTTTTGGGGGGAATGCCAGAGTTGGAAACAAACACAAAAGGCATATTACAGTAACAACAAAAAAGGCAATTCAATCTTATAGAATTACAATTTTCTTAATATCTAACGACCTGATTATCGCGTTATCACTGCGGTGGGTCCCACTCCGCGGTCCACAGGAGGTCCCTCCGCTGTCGTGGGCATTTTGTGTAAGCGGTTCAACGCAGCACTCCTTTGAAACACATCGTGACTCACACAAACTCTTACGGGATCTTTCTGTCTTTAAGATTATTTTTCCTTTTAAAAAAATAAAAATAAAAGGCGAGAATGAAGCAGGAAGAGCGGAAGAGTATGGGGACAGGAAGAGGCCATTGTTGGTTCAAAGGCTCGTAAATAAAGTGGTTAAAGCGTTGGTGAGGAAGATTTTAAAGAGTCCTTACATTGAGCTGAAGGGGGATGAAAACGGTGACATGCGGCAATTGACTGGGGTTGGGACCTGATGTTTTTCGATTAGGCTGATGAGCTGCTCATCCCGTTATACTTAGCTTGGGTTTAAGCTGTCTCTGTTATATAATCCTCACCCACTTCCCCTCGACCTCGGCTACGTCGGCTAAAAGCCAAAAAAAGGGAACTTTTGTGTGGCACGCAAAGTTAGACTGGTCAATAAGTCCCTAGACAATCACGTGCAAGCGATGCCAAAACAGTCGCTTTGGCTGTCGTGCTGTGCCTATAAACATGCCGCATGTGTTTACCTACAAATGTTATTAGTTAATTAAACACGCGAGGCCTTTTTATGGAAACAACTCCATATGCCCGTCGTTATAGAGCCTAACGTGTACAGTACCAACCGTTGCACACCATACAGGCCGTACAGCGGCGCCTTGCCACGTGGTTCCCGCCATTCCCCAGTGACAGCTTCGCTAGCTTTAAGAACCCTTAAACAATTAGATTGACCAAAGAAAAAATACCCCTTTCAGGCTTAAATCATGTATCCTTGAACACAAGCATGACACGGTAATTTTCTTAGCTTTCGTAATAACTTAAAAGGGAACGAAATCTTAGTTTTAAAAACCAGAGACGTGACGCCACTTAAAAACCGTTGCACATCCGGATGTGACACTATTCAAACCGTGGCAACCACGTGGTTGCCAGCATTCGCTGCTTGGGAACTTACCAGTTTTTGCAGTAACTCTTGAAAATATGTAATCTAGGATAATTGTCATCAACTTACACCCCACAAATAATCCTTTCATCCAAAAATCCAACAAATTCTACAAATTAAATAGGAGTGAAAAATAGCTACAAATATAAATTCCTACTATTTTTTAATCAATTAAATTGAAGTTAAATTTTAACTTTAAAATCAATTAACCTTGGAAATCAACTAAATCCTTATCAGACTGTTTCAGATATTTTATCCGCCGGCAAAGAATTAATGGACTATTACAGGACCAAACTCTATGGTTCGTTACTTTTTCGTTACAAATAAGCATTGACAATTAAACCACATCGTGGTGAGCCCGAAGCGGTTCTTATATAACAATCTCTATACTGATATCCTATAGAAAACTTAACTGCCTACACGAGGTTTCAATTGAGAGGACATAAGCCCTATAAATCCTGAGAGACCACACAATGGGCTCTCTTGGAGTCTTGGTTCCGATTATTATTGGCGCAGCAGACGGTGCGGATCCTTGTTTGTTGCGATGTCGTGCTGCAAGCCTGCAACGCAAACTTTATGAGGCATCGCATTAAAAGGAAACCGATCTTGGGTTTATCCGGTATTGGCCCTTTTCTTTCAAGTTTGGGGAACCGAAAAAAATTAAAATTGCCTTGGAGTTGATTACGCTTAAGGTTCGCCGACCACAAATCGACGCCCATTTTCTGAAGATTATACGAAGCGTTCGTTTACAAAACCCCTTCCAAAGAGAGTAAGGAGTTGGTTAAGAAAAAAAGAGAAAATGGAATGTCACGCTGTAACAATTCTTAACACGCTAACGTCGTTTCGGGAAACACAACAATCCATAGTGAGGGAGCAAATGAAATGCGATGATCTGAACGCAACCACCGCCCGTCGATGATCACCACCATCAGCATGGATTGTGGAAGGATTGCCAGTTTAGGAGTTGTTGGGGCCTTTCAATTGGTGTTTTTTGTGTATTGTGTTAGGTCTAATCTCTTTTCCAATCCCTTTCCATCGTCACCCGAGTGGTTCTTCTGAAAAACTTTGTAACTGAAACTTCCGCTCTGTTTTTTTTTTCTTTACACCTTCATCATCACAAAGGCGATGTTAGAGCAGAACCTCCATCTTCCGGCCGGTGAATGACGCGCATAACATAAACGACGAAAACTCTCCGTAATGGGTTGACGGTTAATCGCGTCTCAATTCAAACCTAACGGCCTATATAATATCACGTGGAACTGTCCCTTTTCGGGGCTGATGCGTGTCATTTACCCAAGACCCTAAATTGTCTCGTCTGCCTCACCGAAAGACACAAAACGCCACAGCTTTTAGGCTACCAAGCTGGTGTTGCTTTCTTCATCGTGAAAAGCCTCGGAAGTAACGTGAAAAATCACTTTGGGAATTCAAAGCGATGTCCCAACTCACCACCCTTCCGGATTGCTTCTACTAACTTTTCTTTACCCTTCACGTAACCTCGGAAAGACTGTTGGATGATAACGAGTAAACCTCCCAAACACAGTATCACCCGCGCCATTGGCTCATCGCTGTTGGCGGGTTTTTTCTTTTCCCAGGAGGATAAATAAAGACACGCACATTAAAAAGAATGTAACAATGAACTTCCCAGTGGATGAGCGCAAAGGATAACTGCGCGTTGTAAACGTGTCAGTTGCTTGGAAATTATTACAAGCCTCTAAAAATTAATCCTGGATTTTATGCTAAAGGGATGTCTTAACATTTTCAAAATGTGGACTGTGACTTCAGACATATTTTCTCCGCCACCTGCGGTTTACAAAGCTTCCAGCGCATCCAATTTGCTTATTAACCAACTTCTCGAGATACGTCGGAGCGATGAATCTACAAGTTTCATCGTCTCCATCCATATTGAGCATGTGGATGGAGACGATGGTGAGGACTATGGTGAAGCCATGCAACTTCTAGATTCATCGT
Organism: Lepidurus couesii; assembly: GCA_022832235.1. Taxonomy (NCBI): domain Eukaryota; kingdom Metazoa; phylum Arthropoda; class Branchiopoda; order Notostraca; family Triopsidae; genus Lepidurus; species Lepidurus couesii. Next base: position 71,393 of record JAGJRP010000019.1, on the reverse strand, counting down.
TGTATGGATGTAGATGATGGTGCAGACTATGCTGAAGCGGTACAACTTCTAGATTCATGGATACAGACGATGATGCGAACTATGCGGTGAAGCGGGGGAATTTCTAGATTCACTGGGGCGATGAATCCACAAGTTCCATCGTCTCCATCCATACAGGGCATGTGGATGGAGACGATGGTTGAGGACAACGGTGACAGCGGTGTGACTTCTAGATCAACTAGATCGACTTCTAGATCGACTAGATTTACTTCTAGCTCGAAGATCAACGTCTAGATCGACTAGATTGACTTCTAGATCGACTATATCAACTTCTAGATCGACTAGATCAACTTCCAGATCGACTAGATTGACTTCTAGATCGACTATATCAACTTATAGATCGACTAGATTGACTTTTAGATCGACTAGATCAACTTCCAGATCGACTAGATCGACTTCTAGATCGATTAGACCTATTCAGACCTATTCTAGATCGGCTAGATTGACTTCTAGTAGCAACTTCCAGATCGTCTAGATCGACTTCCAGATCAACTAGAGCGTCCTCTAAATTGACTTCTAGATCGACTTCTAGTGAGACTTCTACATCCCGTATGTATGTAGATGATGATGAAAGCTAAGAAGTGGTGCAACTTCTAAATTCACCGCCAGGTATGGTTGTAGACGATGGTGAAGACTATGGTTGAAGGGGTGATGGCTTGGATATGAAAACGAATGGATGCATTGATGCATTGTGTGTGTGTAAGTGTCTTGGATCTGGTTTTGATTTGTGGCCGACCAAAAACAGAAACCCAGCGTGTGTTGCTCTGGATGACTTTTATACGCATCTTCGTCGGCATACACAAACCCAGCAGAGCCCCCATCATCATCATGTATCGAACTTGGTGGAATTCCCCAGAGAGAGTCAAAGAGCGAGGAGAGGATGAAAAAGAGCTTGTTGGAGAGCTTGAAAAAGAGCCAGTCGGAATGCCACACCTCGTGTACCCAGAGAGAGACCTTATTCTCTCGCCTTCCAGATAGGTGTTAGCGTTTTACCATTTCCCCTCAATCTGGCAATGCAGCTGCGGCAAAAGGCATCAGGCATCTTTTATGCCTTTAATTGCCTGGATGCACAACTCCGGACGCTTGATTACCATGCCAAGCCATTACTCAACTTTTTTTTCCTCCCATTTATTTTTTATTTTCTGGACTTTCTTTTAACCCCACACACTCTTCCATCTTCTGACGGTTGATATCCAATTTTTTTCATTCCGAATGTTTGACTGTTGTTTGTAGTGGTAGTGGCGTTCCAAAGTCCTCTCTTCGTAGTTGTTATTTTATGTTTTCTTATTATCTTTTCCCTTTACCTCTCTTTCTTGCATTTCTTTTTCTTTTTTTTGTGCCTTTTATTTCAGATCTACCTGTGGCAAGACAGAGACTCTTCATTAAGAACACTAAGGATTCCGCCACTAATCCATTACGACTGCCATTCCATTTGCTGCCAACCCCCAAACACCTGGGACATATTTTGCCCTCAGGTACGAGCTTTTAACTCGCCGCTTTGTAATAGCAATGCTATGTTAAAATTACTCGGGGCTCAAAGGTTTAACTACAAACACTGCCTCTTTTTTATTTCATTTTTACGAGCCAGTTTTGTTTCTTTGGACTTCTCTACCTATTTTTAGTTTCACCTTAAAGAAACAATGACACAAAAAGCTCACGAATCCTTCTAAGTGGATTTGGAAAAAAAACGCAGTGTTTCTAGAACACATTGATGGTAGGGTAAAAAGGGTAAAAGGAATGAACAGTGGATGGTCCAGAGGATAGTACGGTGTTCTAAACAACACGTTCTCCGGATTTAGTTACATACGTAGTACGTAATGGAAACCCGAGTCAAAAATGACACTAGTGTGTCACTGGCCAACAATGAATTTTTCTTTTTTCAGCTAGTGGAGTGGAAGAAAGAGCAAGTTTTAACGACTCTCATCAACAAAAGTTGATGAGAATCGTTAACCTAATCTAACCTATAACCTAACCTAACTTAATAACCTAACCTAATCAAACTTAAGCTAACCTATAACCTAACCTAACCTAACTAAACTAACCTATAACCTAACTAAACTAACCTAAACTAATGCATTTCCAATCCAACTACCACTTTTGAACTCGATTGACACCCGTTTGTCATTCGTTTTCCGAGAACGTTTTGAAACAATAATACACACTAGTGTCATTTTGATCTCGGAGTTCCGAAACTGGAGAACATGTTGGTTCTAGAACACACTGATGGAACATTAGCTAGGGTAAAGGAATGAAGGGTAGTGATGGAGGTGAATACATTATTTTAGAACACATTGATGGAACATTAGCTAGGTTAAAAAGATACAGAGGAGTGAAGTGTGGATGATCCAGAAGATGATGGTGATCAACGTAAGTATCCTTGAACACATTGATAACTGGAACCCAGATAGATTGAAAAAAGGTTAAAGGGAATGAAGTGGTATCTAAGATGCAAAAGGATGATGATGATGATGATGCATTGAAGGTGTGGAAGGAGGATGGAAGGAAATAACATTTGTTTAAGTCATGATGGGTATGAAATTAAGGATGAAAAGCGGAGGTGTATACATATGTGTGTGTGTGTGTGTGTTGGGGGGAGTTGGGTTGGCTGCAAAAGAATATCGGACTGTTGCTGTGTTTGGGTTTGCTTATACGTGATGGATGGCCTGGCGGGGGTTAAAACGCCGCGGCATGTCAATATGCAAATTCAATTCCCCAAGAGGTGTGAAAGATTGTCATGACAAGTACTACACACCACGGGTTCAATTTTGCTTACATTCCATATGGTGCTTCTCTTTGGGAGGACTCCTTTTACAACGCATTTACAATACATACAAAAATGTTGAAAATACTATATTTATAATTAATGATCCTAAGAATTTTCATTAATTATATTTATAATTTTGTAATAATTTATATAGGGTTCTAGTTTTCTAATTAATCGTCATAAGAATAGAATAGCAGATGTTGAACTCTCCAAACTTGGTTATTTTTTAACGCGGGGTAAAATTTTGTGATTTTTTCAAGTAAATTCTTAAGATTGACCCATTAAACTTTATAAATATTAATTTTCAATCAACTTCTTTAATCAGTGAATTATCCAGCTTACATTATTGGCTTTCCAAACGAATGCTTAATTTTATTCATGTACATTCTAAGTATTGTTAATTAAATTCTAAATATTGTTAATCAAATTCTAAATATTGTTAATCAAATTCTAAATATTGTTAATTAAATTCTAAATATTTTAAATTAAATTCTAAATATGGTTAATTACATTGTAAAAATTGCATATTAAATTCTCATTTTATTCATGTAAATTACTCAATTGTAATTAGTTACATTCAAATACCTAAGTAGTTGACTTAACTTAACTCAAGTAAAGTCTGACACACTACACCATTGTAAAACACAGAACCTATTTTGTGTGGTCTTATGGATCGAATTTCCTCGAAAGTCCTTCCAGTGGCAAAGTTATTAGGAAAGACAAAATATCCTTTAGGTTCTTGATTATCCGAATACAATTCCCAATTTTATATTTATTGCAGAAATAATGCGGGTTTTATAATACGCCACCAGACCAACTCGACTGTAACATTGTTTCTTGTTGATCGGGTTTATGTATTGACCTTTACGCCTTACTTCCCTTGCAAACATTAAGTTCCCCTTGTGATGTGCATATGTAATGTTGGTCTGCGACTTGCACTGTATAGCCACAAGGGACACATACACACACAAACATACAAAAAAACGGATACTTATGTTTCCACCCGTCCATCTCATAAAGCGTCAGTCATGGCTCCATTCGGGGGCGGTTGTTTTTTGTGCCGGGATACGAGCAACAGGACAGCAAATGTATGTTAGCTCCGGACGCTAAATCAATGAAACGAACCTATATTGCTTTGACTACACTATAACCTTGTATAACCCCACAGGTGTGCAGTATTACAATACATCTGCAGTGTCCTTGTATATATTTCCCAACCTTCCTGGGGTGAAAAGTTACGATGGGTGACACCGATCCAAGCTTTTGTTCTTCGTCGTCTTGGGGAATGGCATTGTTTTTATTTCATTTTGCTTTATTCCCTTTTTATTTATTTTTTTGGGGGGAAGGGTGACTGTTGTACAATGATGGGAATGACGCGAAGCACCTTGCACACGACAGTTTCTATATGCATACGATAGGGTCCATTTTATGAGCCGGTTCCATACCACAAAACCCGAAAAGGGTTGTAGAAAAGGGTTAAGGGATGGATGGATGGATGATGGGGTGATGTCTGTGTTTCCAGGTGGGTTCCGGTAGAGCTTTTAATGACATCGACCACGAGCGTCCCTTGATGTTACAAAGAGAAAGAGCGAGAGCCTACCATTACTATTACTATAAAATACACATTAAATTGAACTATGAGACGAAAAACAGGAACCAAACCCTGTGCTATATACAAGACCTATTGATTCTCTTTTATACTCATTAACTAGCACATGTTATAATAACAACTCCCCTTGCACGTCCTTTGTACGTTTAGCGGCCCCATTTTCCAACCCGACGATGTGAGGGAAAACTCTATAGAGTTTTTAAGAGCTAATTTTCAAGTATAAACTTAATTACAAATCAATAGCAAGTTAGCCTCCCTTAAACTGATTTCCCAAAACTGACTTTCCTTTTAAAAAGCATCGTTATTTTTACACAAACTTAAAAGGCTCCAAAGTGTTCTTTTTGTTGACTTTCGAAGCTTTCGCAGGGCTGCCAACTGACAGGGCGACGCCATGATTTGAATTTTATTCGTTGTTGTCCAAAAGCGCGCCAATCTGAGAGCGTCTGTCCCGGACGCCATTCGCACTGGTATGTCTTGAAAATCTCCGAATTTAGCGAAAGGTTGAACATAGAGGAATGGATTGAAATGTACGTACAGGTGTAATGCATAAATCTATACCAAGCCTGTCCAGCGCATCAACCTATAGCCTTTTTACTCTTTACTTTAGATACCTTCGAATATTGAGTTAAATATCTTCGAAAGTTGAGAAATGTATTGTGTCGGAGCACAGTTGAGATGAATGGAAGGAAGCAGATGTTTCTAAACAAATACATTTAGTAAATTGTTTAAAGAACGAAAACTGAGACCTAATTGAACCCTGGACATTTCTGTTCCTCCTTGGGAAACGATTCAAGACTCCCATAAATAAATCTGTTAGTTTCCTGATCCTGGTAAAAGGGCCAAAAAAGTATTGATTGGAATTCCTGGGCGCTGACCAGGCGTGAACCAATTTCTTGTGATCCAAAAGAAGTAAAAAATTCTTATAAAAGAACAAACCCGTTTTGAACATTTATTCCCCAAACTTGTTAAACCAGGACCCTCCCTATTGAAACACCTTTTTTCTTTTCCTATACTCGTAAATAAAAAAATAAAAAATAAAATATTGTGTATATCTTCCTTTTGGGTCCCCTAATAGCACAACACCTGTATGTCCCTGGCAGAGCACGGCGAATTGCCCAAAGTTAGCATACTTTCAAGGTGGTGGTTAAATTCGATCGGCCTGTTTCAGTTGGAGTTCCTCCGGGTGCCCTTTTCCAGCCTCTCTCTGTCTCTCTGCGCTCTCTGTCCCTTTCTTACGACCACCGGGCAAGTGCGGCGCGTGAAAAGTGGACTGTGCCAGGTGAAGATGAAGGCGTTTCTTCTTCTTCTTCTCCTTCTTTCCTCTTTTCTCCCACAAATCCGTGAAGAATTCCTGCGGTAGGTCTTGTTTCAGCACAAAAGCCTCCAACTATTAACTCTTGGTGTCCCTATACATCCAAACCTCCCAACCCAACCACCAGCTTCTCCAACTCTAGAAAATCTGGATAGCTTTCCGAAGCTATATGATTAGGTGGGACGGGCCGCGGTTTCAAAAACTTTTTTTTTTTTTTTTTTTTTTATATCTTCTACTAGTTTCCTTAAACGCAATAAAAATCTGGCCTTTTTTTCAGACCAGGTGTAAAGAGGCTCAGAAAGGGAAATAACTTTGAGAAGAAAAAATAAAACTAGTGGGAGGGTTTATATAAAACAAAATAAAAAGGGACTTGGATTTTCTTGAAAAGGTTTTTGATACGGGACAAATGGCGTGAAACAAGGAAATCCATGCGGTCTGTGGGCGGTCTGCGTGGTCGCGGCACGCGGGTTAGGAACATGACCCTTAACCCGCAACCGCCATAAACTACGAGTCAATCGCTAGGTTTCTGATTAGGCTTTATTTACCATTTTAACCTCGCTTGATCCCCGGCGTAATGCCAAGACATAAAGGTAGAAGAACTTTCTTCTTTCTATAGGAAACTTTTCTTATTCCATTAATACTTTCGTGGTGTTTCATGTGCTTCATTCGATAACCTATAACCACCAAGCTATATTGTTTTGATTGGGGAACCTTAATGGCTAGGTATTTTTTGTATTTTTTGTTGTTGTCTTACCTTAAAGGGAAGGTAATAGAGAGTAAAGGGGATCACTAAAAGCTCGTGTGCCTCGGCTTTCATGGACTGAAGCGACAGTTAAACCAAATGGCTGTTAGTTTTTGCGGTACAAGTAGTGCTCATAGATTGCACTCTTTCCCATTATCTGGTGCCTCTAAAGATTCTAAAGACATTGGCAAAGCAAAAGGGATAACGATTTCATCGCCTGAAACTACCTCGTCACTATTAAGCGTTGGATCCCCTACTTTGCTGCGCTTCTTGTGATGTGTGATTCGCTGTGTAAGGCTCTCTGAATATATTCGCTGGATGGTTACAATTAGGACCCCCGTTAGGCAGGAAATTGACGTATCAAAAACGTTCCTAAAACTAAAGGGGCCAGGATCGATCGTATCAATTCTTTTATTCAAAACTCATTTCAATTTAGCCGTTAACTTAAGATGAATTAAAATGAAAATGAATTAAGCCAAACAAATTCATTGGGATGTTTTATACGAACGTTTAATATTTAAACCTAATACATTTGAACTGTCTATATTTAAATTAAATGCAGTTGAATGGTCAATATGAAAGTTTTATACATGAATTTCATTATCAATTAATTGTAAACTTAAGTCTTATCCAGTGAGTGAAATTGAAATGATGGTAGGTATTTAGATTGACAGAAATTCTGGAACGATTTCGTTTTTTAAGAATTCCTAATTATGGAATTCAATTCAAAGCGTGTTGGAAACGACAAGGTTGATTAGGATGATCGGTGTCGGTTTCACTCTTTGCAGCAGGCAGGAAATGAAGTAATAAGTAATTACACGTTTCTCGCTCTCTTTCACGAAAGTTCTTTTATTATGCACATTAAAAAAATTACTGCCTCCAATTTTTCAGAAACCTTTCTCTTTTTCTCTCTCCCACTCGCGCTCGTTCTCTTTTATCAAAACTGCGCCGTCGAAAGAAATGAAGGGGGCAATTAAGGGGCTAACAATTGCTACCAAGTCCAATTGGCGTTTAAATTCCCTATTTCTCGTGCCTTGGTGGTCCAAAAACTAACCCCCCATTTTTCTTTTCTTTTTTTTTTTATAATAATCACTATAAAAATAAGTTGCTTCACGAAAGCTCGGCAATCATAAGCGCAAAGGGCTTCCAAAAGGGTTCCTTTTGTTGGCGTGTGCATGGATTCTCGCGAAAGAGGCCAAAGATGTCAGTGGTGTAATCATTTCCCTCATACTTTTTGGAGGGCTTCCCGATCCCGAATACAAGTTATAAAACTCTAGCTAAAACTAGTAAGCGCCTCGCAAGAAAGAAAGGAAAGGGTCAAAGAATCAAGTGCCGGCATTCTCCAGGCGTACGACCTCATCTTTCTCTCCAAATCAAGTCAACATTGGACACGCTCCGGCCTTTTACCTCCAAACTTTCATCTATCAAACTATCCCAACCATCCCATAGCTTGTTCCAAGATGGCGGCCGGACGGGCCACGCTTGCCGCTTGCTCCTCTACATCACACTGTTTGGTGGTCGAAAATCTTCACCCAAACCGCAATATTGGGAAAAAATGGACAAAAGGGAGCACAAATCTTTTTTTACCTGTACACGTGTATGAATTCCTTTGCATTGGGAGGAAAAAAAAACTAACTGCCCTTTATTACCTCGGCCCGTGTGCATGCAACAAGTGCGTCCTGACATGCTATACCATTAAGCTTTGGGGAATTGTTTCGTTCACGTGTTGGTGTTTTAGCTTGTACTATATAAAAACCTGGGATTTTTAGTGTATGGCTTTTAGAATAACACCGCATTAGGGAGATTTTTTAATATTTTTTTTTGTAAAGTGGGTACATTTTGTATGGCTGAGGGGCGGCACAGTAGGAGGGGGAGAAAGGGTTAAATGAAGCTTTTGTTCGTGGTCGCAAAGCTATTATTGATATTCCTTGTCACCGGAAGTTGGACGAGGCGACAGGTTTTTGTCCATATATTCCTTATTTGGCGTGTGTTGCCCCCCGCCCTCCTTCTTCTGTACGTGTCATAGTATAAACATAAAAGCAAAGGAAAAGGACCTATGTGGTACCCACACCTGTCCTCGTTCGTCAGAGAAGGAAAGGAATACCCCAAAACTATAGACGTTTCTCCACTATAGGTGTATGTGTGTAGTTATACCCCCCACTGTGCTGCTGTTTTTTATGACATGCATATTCATTTTCGGTTTAATGTAAGCAACGGGGTTTTCGGAGGGAGGGTAACCTGCTGGCTACAAACATGCTACATATCGTCCATGGTGTGAATCAATAGACACTAAAAAACACACACAAAAAGCAGTCATGTATAGGAGACCCCTTTTGGTTTTGGGATCTGCATTTTGACAGCGGTCAGACGATGACTTCTCATAGCTCAGGGGCAATCCTATATTGAATGATTTTTTTTGGTATACCAAAAAAAAACAAGGTTAAAGTGAGTAAAGTTAACCTAGGTTGACCATGACCATGTTTTCCCTTAAGACAAAAAAATCACCTAAAATTTAATTTTGCTAAACTTACTTTATTTTTAATAATTTTAGTAGGAAAGCGTATAATTATCTTAATAGTCAGCTGTTAATTTCTTTACATCAATTACTTCTTTTATTTAATTGTTTACACATTTAATTGCTTGGGTTGCATTATGTTATATTTATTTCCCATTATTTTTATTGATTTTTATTAACGTTATTGACATTATTTTCAATAATTTTATTATAATTTAAAATAATTCAATTTCATTTACGAGTGTTTGAAAGTCGAGTTGACCAAGATTGTTCATCTTTAAATTCACTGTAAATTGATTTAACCACGAATGGTTTTCAAGAGTCTTACAGGATTACGTTACGCTCTTAAAACCCACGAAATATTCAGTTCTTTAATAATAAACCTAGAATATAAGATCTCAGTGAACACTTTGCCAACAAAAAATCAAACCAGTCATAGACTGGCACAGCTAATGAACAGAGCAAATATTAGCCCGGAATTTATCCTATACATATTAGGACGGAATTTATAAGTCTTCACGAAAGTGCTGAAACGCCATCTAGTAGCTACAGTAAGAACCCTAGAGTAGCGGCGCTGCCATCTATAAGGCAAGTTGAAAACTGAATGCGAAGTCCATTGCGCCAATTTTACTTTTCAAAAATGCCTTTTAGTAGAAGGATGTTCTCGCCATCTTCTATGACTATTAATATTACGCATTCAACTTCTTGATTTTTTAAGACAAATTTTTCTTAAGAAAAGCTTTCTACTGTTCATATTTTACACTCGTGCTTTCGTAAATGCGAGCAATACCAAGTTAGATTTTCTTGGAAACCATGACACTTTTAAACAAACCTGTTGAGGCAATTATTTTAGACAGGACAGGATTTCCCTTTAGGGACCGGAAATAATCCTTCCGTCTATATCAGATAAACACTTTAGACTGGTTCGCGAAAATATCCGCAGTCCACAGACGCCTTGATTCAATTACTCGCAGTAAGGTATTTCCTGCAGCCCAGCATGCGTAAAAGACTTTAAAATAATTGCGAACAGATTTGAAGATTACAAAATCTTAAACATTTTATCTTACGAAAAAGCGGTCATACGATAAAAATCAACTTACTGTAATGGAAATTTGCAGTTTCATACGTATAAAAAGTGTAACTACTCTAATCATCTAATTACATAATGAATCACTGTTGTAATAATACACCATGGAGCTATTCACTAACCTAATTTTTTTATCGTCTGCCCCTGCTTACAGTAAGGACTTATGAACCACCTAAGTTTTTGTACCATTTCATTATTCAAAGCACCTATTATTAACGTAATGCTTTTCGTCCGTTTATTCGTCCGATTTCCCATCAACTGGAGAAGCAGGGCGTGAACTTTGGCGGAATTTTTCATCCAAGTATCCTGGAATCTGTTAAATTTAAAATAAACATAAATAAAACAAATTAAACAAACCACTGTCATGAATCTGAACACTACTGTAAACTTACGGTAGGTTTAGGACGGTGAGTATCGACAGCTGCAATAGGTAATTGGAACAGCTCCATCTTGCATCCGTAAGCTACAGGCGTCAGTTTAATAACTGTGTGTAAAGGAACTTCCACGTAAGGCAAAGCTTCTACAAAAGGGAACATAAAGGGTTTAGCCTACCATTATCATTAGCTCGTTGGTCGTTCGTAAAGAATAGAAAGAAGTTTATACCTCCTTGTTTATCCAAGAAGTAAGCCAGTAAACAACGCAAAACAGCTTGGTGCCCCACCACTAGGACATTCTTTTGGCGCTCTAGTTCCATTAACACCGGCTCTAAACGAGCCACGAGATCCTCGTAAGATTCACCACGTGGGTACCTATAGGTGAACTTGCTGGCATCACGAGATTTGAATTCCTCCGGGAACTTCTCTGCAATTTCTTCATACGTCATTTCTTCACAAATACCCTATAAAACAACACCAGTCAATCTTTAAGGTCATCAACATTCGTCGCTCAATCATTTTCACAATCTTAGGATTGCCTTTTGGTCAAATTAGGTACAAAATTGGACCAAATTAGATCTAAATTTTTGGACCAAATTAGGTTTTACTTACCGCGTCGATTTCGTTTAGAGCCTTCCATCGCTCCTGGGGCGCCTCGATATATTTAGCACTCTGAATAGTGCGCTTCATCCAGGACGTCCATACTTTCAACTCGGGAATATTTTGCCTGTGGATGAATTCAGCCAAGGCTACAGCATACTGTCTGCCCCTGGGCGATAGATCTGCATCGCCCCCAATCTTGCCGAGGACGTTGAATTCACTTTCGCCGTGCTATATTCGCAAGAGCAAAAACACTTGTTTTTGTCTTCCATTCCTTAGTTTTCAAGATTTGCTGGATAACTTACCCGGCTAAAGTAGATTGTTCTGGGTAGAATATGGATATTCATTAAATAATACACAATCCTGCTCTGTATGTGCCCTTCGTGCTTGTGCACAATCACCTTTTCACCTATACGAAAACACACATATTTATATTTATATAAATATGAGGAGATATGAGAAGCTGAGACGGTTAGAATCGGTTTTAACCTGTGTTAAATATCTTCAAGAAGGATAAATCCGCTTCTTTGACCTCATCCATAGCCTGGTAACGTTCTTCATAGTGATGGATTCTCTTCAGAAAGTCCTCGGCCACTTTCTCTCCTGGAATATCCCGGTAATCCGGACTGTTGACCTTGACTTCCTAAGAAAATACCCCAAAAGTTGTCAACAGTCACACTAAATCCCCCGCTGTAACTGGTGAAACGAATTAATTACCCGAATATTGGTTTCCACAATGGTTGGATCGCTGCAAATAGACTCTACAAACATCAATTTGTAGTGCATCCGACCTTCAATGATGGTAGAGATCAGTCGACGGCGTTCAAACGTGGTATTCGTCGCGTCAAACACCTAAAATCCAAATAGAAAGCAAGGTAAAGAACCATCATAATCCCACTTCTTTGCCCTCAATCACTTACAGCAACCTCGCCACCCGTTTCCAACCATCCACACACGTCCTCCAAAGCATCCAAACAACATTTTTCCCTCAATGCCATCGCCTCTTGGTTATCTGGGCGAAAAAACTCATGGCTCCGGTAGGCCGTAGTCGCTTGGCGTCGATATTCCCCCAGATTGAACACTAAAGTATTCAAAAATGATGACCATTGTGCCAAAGAGTAAAGGGCAAGTCGTCTAAAATCAGATACCTCGAGTGTTTATGCCAATCCAGTTGAGATAACGGGACAGTTTCTTAGCGATGTACGTTTTGCCCCGTGCGGGCAAACCCACCATTGCAATCACGTGAGGCGTATTCACATAATTGGCGCGTTCTCCTGGGAATGACAACAATGAATTCGCAATGACAACCAGGAAAACCAAAGTTCAAACCGCGAACATCCAAAAAGGACATAACGAATACAAAAATGCTCAATTTGATGACGCAAAGAGTTTGCAATGTAGGTCACTGGGACGCATATAATCAATATTCTAAACGTCAGTTACTTTGTAGTAGTAGTAACAGAATGTCCTAGTAGTGCTACTACTAAAAGATGCTGTAAAAATCATGTAAAGAACGCTAAAGGTCTTTGGAGTTCTTTACATGATTTTGGCAAGGATTAAGTGGAATAACACGCATACCAATTCGTATGGATTTGCAGCGTTGGCGCTGCTGGTAGTAGTCTTTAGTAGGACGTTCCATTTTAAAAACTATTTTAAAGACTGTACGTTGTATAGAAAATGTAAGGGAGCGAACGGGAACTTGGCCAAAACTCCTATAACTGACACTCAAAACACGTCCTACTCTTTTCAAGGCTAGCTCAAGTTTGAATCTGACGTCGCGCTTGCCGCACTGTTATACGCAGGACCAGCTTAGATTCAAGATTCTTTATTCATTGGAAGACAATGTAAACGCACCTACTGACTAGCGTAGAGGACATAGACTTACTGGGAATATAGAATTCGAACAGGACAATCCGGTCAATGCGCAGCCTTTGGGGGATTCTTTAAAAGTCCCCCCATTTATCTTAGGCTTTTAGAATAATAATAGTAAAAGATTGTAATCAAGGTAAAAAGGGGACCGTCTATCCACTATCTGTCGCCAGTTAAAGGTTTTATTGATGGGATTTTGAGATAGAACCTAACCGTTACAGATGGGGGTTTTATCCAAGAATGCGCGGCTAGTTGCCTTACCTAGATGCCATATGACGTCACGGTGGGGTCTTTGGCGCTGTAAGCTGTGCCACAAGGCGTCGAACGCTAAAGAGAGCCAATGTCGATGTTGTCGATTGGAGTAATCTTCACTGTCGTCTTTGTCTGGTCGGCGGTCGCCGGAATTATTGTTGGAACTGAAGTACTCGAAAGTACTGAACACTCTAGGTGGTTGCGAAGGACTCGGCGGCGCCAAACGGCGATTCGAATCTAACATGCCGGCACAACGCTCCGGCATTCTGGAAAATAATGTTGAGGGCCTTCTTGTTTGTCGACCAAGCAGATAAGGTTGCACTCTGCACTACACGAGCATTAGAATATAATATTGCGAGAGGGAATTCCCTTGTGCCTACGATGACGTACAATGAGTGACTGCGCGGCTAAGGAGTTTGCCTTGAGCCCTTTTATAGGAGACCCAACCCATGTGCAGTACACTAAAAAGTTGCAACCCAAGAGACTGGCGGCTGCAAGTGACCACATTGTGTCTGCTGAGCCATGGTCACGGTGCCAGGGAAGCCCTACATTGTAACGAGACGAACTTAGATTCACCTTTTGCCCGAATCATACAAAGACCCCCCCAAAAAATCAAAACCCCCCGGGTCTTAGATAATGCAATTAATTCTGGTGATAGCGTCTCCTCTTTTCCTCTTAAGAGACGTTCCCTTATCGCATCTGCTGTTTGAATAAGAATCACTTAGGCAAGCTGCTTTGGGAAGGATTGAGCTGAGATACTAAAGCTACATCGAAAGATTTATCAAAAGGGAAAAGCTAACATTTGGGAGGCCCCCATTGGACTTGAACTTGGAGGGTATCTTTGGGTAAATCACCACAGGGAGCTTTTTCACGTGCAGTGAAATTACGTGCAGGACCCCAGGTATGCATAAGGGTTCATCCGAATCATGCACAGGATGTGCCCCACAGCTGGGCAATGCACCCTTCTCAACCCATCGTTGTCAATCGTGTGGCGTTTTTGTTCGACCCCCTTTTTCTATTGTCATTTTCATTCTTTGGGTGGAGGGATTTCCTGAGCGGGTCGGAATGGAAGGTAGCACAGCTAAACCATTGGAAAATGGCAACGTCCGACAGGAGCAGACAGTAAGAGCGGCTAAAAACGTGACACAAGACACGTTCGAATCGTTAAACATGAAAAGGAAGATCGAAACATGCGATGTAAGGGACCATAGACCAGGTGTGGTTCGGGGACTAACCCGGATTTTCTTATGTAGTTTTATGACTCATTCTTATGCAACTCTATAATTTGAATCGCAACACATGACCCGTTTCTACTGAAAGAAGAGCGTGGAGGCATTATGGTGCAACTCCGTCCACGTCAGCAGGATCAAATTTTAGAGATGCACTACACTGCATCCGTTCACGTTTATCACGTTGTAACCGGAATGAACCTCATCGGTGTGCTCATCAGTCACTTTTGTCTCAAGCTCTTAATGTGCAAATCGATTTCGTTCGGTTGTGTTAATTTCTTATGAATAAATACAATAAATACAAAGGAAATGTAGTCGTAAAAGATCCACTCTTTTATTCTATTACATTTTCTTTATTATTTTTCATTTTCATTCCTTTTCTTTCTTCTTCAAGTCGTTACTCTGGATTAGCTTTCTATTGTTTTAGGAATTGTATAAATCCTTCACTTTCTATCAATCTTACGCTTTCGCTTTCCAAGTTCCTTATTTTTTTACTTATCAAGTTCCTTATGTATAATACAAAGAAAACAAAGTGTCAAAACAACTCTGAAAACCTTTTACGACGTTGTTTCCTTCGTATTCTTGGGAACAAACTACGTTTTTAATACAAGAACAACAAGAAATTTGAACGTAATAAAAAGAACACGCTCTTTTACTACGTTTAACTTTCTTCTTGGTATCGTATCTCTTTAAAGAAATGGGAAAAACCTTCCAGGAAGGGCTATCTTAACTCTAAGCAAAGAAAAATGGCTCTCTGTTATTTTGTTTTCGTTTACGAGACGAATTTTATTAGCTATGTGTGAGGCGGTACCACATATGGATCAAGTTTCGAACACAGAAGAAGTTATGGCGCTTTGTTCTCACCCCTTTGTTTTCATTCCCTTTTTCACTGGAGCACCAAGCCAACCTAAGAAAAATAAAAAAATGAATTAAAAAGAAGTTAAGTAAAACCCCACCCCTTTTGGTTTCTATAAGGTAAAAATATTACTTTGTGTGGTGGCATCGAGCGGCAACGCCAATTGTACAAATAATAATGTAAATTGCCATCGCCAATTCCGAATTTCAAAGGCTCCAAAAACTCCTTGTTATCCATAAGATCCAACGCGTTGAAAACATCAAACCCACCCTATAGTAAACAAAACAAGAGACGTAAACAACTCCCATTTCCTAACCTTCCGAGGGCATGTAAACATAAACAAAGAACCTTTTTGGCTAAAACGAGAGCGTCTCCCACGAGATCTACCCATGAAGTACTGTTCGAAACGTTGTAAAAGGAATAAGCAGCCTTCAACGACTTGTGAGTAGGATGGTGCATTACAGTTGAAGGCAGAGTGTAGTAACTTATGAAGTCTATATTGAAAAATACGTAAAAAAGGATAAATTTGGCTCACTTTGAACGATTTTTCAAGGTTAAAGTACTAATACTCACCAATAAGTTCTCCATTACGTTCAACAACGAACGCGTCAACAATGCCAGGTCTGGGTAAGAACCAGTGTCGAAACTCCTCTTCAGAGAAGACGGGGGCCAAGTCAAACTTGCTTAGATACTAAATTTGGACGAATTTGGATGAAAATTCCGTTTTTTATCTCAGATTTACATACAAAGATGGCCTTTTAAGCTGGGATGTTACCTGATTGAGAAGCTGATAGGCTTTGCAGACGTCCGAGTCTTCTAGGACTCGCAAACCCGGTGTTTTGGTCTCTTCAGGGAGCCGATGCAGTTTCAGGAACCGTTGCATGGTCATATTGCGCGACAAATGCGAAAATTTCACTTCTACTAGCTTCTTGGGCTGCAACGAGCGGTGCCAATAGCGACAAGTACTAACTGGCTTGGGCAAAACCACTCCTGCCGTGTACACGGCTTGGAATATGCCGGTTTGGTGGACCCGTCGCGTGATTTCCCGGATCAGCACTGGTGCGACGCGTTTGGAACGTAGTTTCTTGTGCACGCATAGGAAGTTTATCTCCACCAACTGTTGTTTACTAGTAACGGAAATTGGCTGTGAAAATCTCCATTCAAATGAAAGTAGAAGCTAATTTAGGACGTACTGCTGGTACACCCTTATTGTTGCAGGTACAGCACTAATGAATCCCACCAACTTTCCGCTTTTCGCTACGCGAACTCCGCAGTGCCAAACAGTGAGCCAACCTGGCGGTTTCAACGCCCTAAATGAATAAAAAAAATGGAAAAATTAAGAACATTCAAATAAAATGAACAAAACATAAATGTAAAAAAAATAATATTTGATCGAAATTTCGTTACCATTGAAGAAACTCGGGTGAATAATCGAAACGGAACATGTTATCGTCATCTTCGACGTAATTCTCATTAAGGAGTGTGTAGAGCTCTTGAAGCTATACATGGAAAAGCAAAAAAAGGCAATTTAATCACTTTATCTCTAATAAGCTCTCGTTTATTTAAAAAAAAAATCTTTAAAAAAGAGCGTTTAAAGTTAATCGAATTTGTACCACATCTTTATCGTCAAGCATCAAAGTGTCCCAGACGAAACCCTGAGGTAGAGAATAAGGTTCCGCTCGAATTTCGCCAACCGGCTTATCAGGCTCAATGGGTTCGTTAACTTCCACGTCTTCGTCTAATAAAGAAAATAGATAGAAACAAAAAACACAAAATAAATAAAACGATTGCCGACTTTGTGGTTGTAACAAGATCCAGTCAGATCAAATCTTGTCAAAAAAAGCTTTTGTTGGCTTGTTTACCTATTTTGGGAACAGGCTGTGTGTCCCAAAACTGATACTTTTTATGCAAAGCATCTTCCGTGGTCTTAACCGGGCCCTGATTGGCTGCCAGTAACTCCATCGCCTTTTTAATGTCCTAGAAAAGAGAAAAAATTTCACTTTGATTTGATTTCTTTACATTTCGCTTTTAAATCCGATTTACCTGCAAGTTGGCTAACGGAGACGAGCCTGGAAGAGACACTGCAGACAAAACATCCTCAGCTTTGCCTTTCTTCTTCAATTTAGGTCTCGCTCCACTATAAATGAAACGAAAAATATCTTAATTAGCAAATTTATTACCAATTTTTGTACAATTTCGTTAAGTTTTCGTTGAGAATCATTACACAAACTGTGAATGTTTCTTAAAGTATACAAGCAAGCTAGTTTGCAAGCAATTAAAACAAGTTGCTAACCAAAACCATGCGGTTGGTAGTTACTCTTAATGGTAATTACATACACAAGTTAGCTTCAAGTTAGAAAGTAAGAATTAGATTTAAAAAAATCAAACTTATTTTCTAAAAATCGTTAGAATCGAAATTTGGCGTAATTACGTTCCTAACTGCCTTAATTGGGTAAAGATGAAGTAAAAATTGCCTTCTTTGGAAGGAATTAAGATTGGCAGGTAAGTTAATTGGGATTCTAGGGCGTGTCTATAAGCTTCTAGAATATCTAATTGTGTTTTTTTTTGCTTTTCGTTAAGTGCTGGAGATGTGTTTTAATACGCTTACAGAAAAGCCTGTTTGCGCAAAGTTCCCCATTTGCAAGACTTAAGCTTACACGTGAAAGACAAGTTAAATGCTCCAAGTTGCTTGCGGAGGCCTTGGAGGAGGAAACTATGAAACGGTTTTGCATGTTCATCATTAAGCAAGTCACGTTGGCTTTTCATACGAAATCGCGATGCTGAACGAAAAGTTTTCAGGATCTTAGTTCGGAAAACACAACTTGTACAACGTGAATCTAATCTGTAATAGTCAACTTATATCTCGAAACTTTAAATTTACAGTTTTAGAGATACCTTTCTTGCAACACAAACAGAATCTGCGCCTACAATTTGGTTCTGTTTTATCCTCCATCTTCAACTTTGCTCAAGTTCTTAGCGCACTCGAACGTAAAAGGGTATTTTATTTAAATATTCAAATATCTAAACACTAATCTAATAAAATTAACCCATTTTAATCCGTTAAATACTTAAGAAAATAAACAGAAACCGTCCAGATATCCTCACATCATACTTTAACCTAAATCAATACAAACTTTTCAAACACTTTATTTCCATCCTGAAACTAAGCGAAAACTACAACGAATTCGGGAATCCACTCTTGTTTAACTTTATTTGGAATATTTTACCTAATTTACTCAGTTAACTGTCTCGTAAGTTGATAAATTAGTTAGTAGAAGCGTTTGAACTTAGAAGTTCATTGTTGCTAGCAGGAGTAAACGCTTTTAAGCGACCAACAATGAAAACCCTTGATACTGAAAGCACTGCAGGTTACAAATTCATTGTTCACAGCATTAGTAAACGATTGTAAACAGCCAACTGCAACAATGAAAAACCGTGTCTATTGTGCAGACAAGAATGCGTCTAGAAGTTGATACGAGAATACTTTAACTTAAATATGTTATATTAAGAAAACCTCTTTAGGTTTAGGCTATTTGTGCTTAAAAGCTGAGTTAGGCGATCTAATGTAATGAACCTGTTAATTAAATGTATAAAAATCAGGAATAGGAAATGCCGGGCCAACCCAAATCTGGAAAAAACGACAAAAATCCTTATCATTTAAGTTGCTTGATATGATTACCCAGGCACGTGATGGTGTTCTTCATGACAGTGCGAATGATCATGTCCTCCTTCTCCACAATTTGCATGCGAATTGTTGGCCGATCCTTGACTAGACGCCATAACAGTAATTAAACGGTCACAAATTCCATCAACAACACAAGACAAGCAACTACAACTCGCCTTGAGAGTTGTAAGAATAAAATCCTAAAATGACAACAGCCATGCGATTCTTCTGGGCAGTTTTGAGTATAAAACAAGATGCTGCTGCCATCATGTATTAAGGGGTAGAACTAGATAGCAGAACCAATCAGGACTGAAATATGAGAATAGGATAACACTTCAGAACGTTACTCAGGCTTCATTATACATTGAGAGCATTACTTAATTAGTTACCGAGCGTTATCTGAGCTTAATTGATTTATAAATTAGAGGCTATATTAATAAGTTATTCTATAATCTCTTGAAGTACAGTAATTATCCCTTGAACAAGTTGAAGAAGAAGAGCTGTTGATGTTGCTGTTGTAAATTACAAGGCGCTACAAAAGGCAAGCTGCCAAATGTAAACTACAAACTACAAGCAGACTACACATTCTTAATTGGATTCATGTTTTCTTAAATGCTCTAAACCCAAAAGGAAACTGCAAACTGTTAAGTGGATTTATAATTTTGTAATGCTTTAGCTTCCAATTTCGTTCGTAAGTATATTTGACCCTGTTCCATTACAAGTTAAAATACTGAACATTAGTTATCTGTGCTTTCACTGTCTTGAAATCTTGGCTTTCTGCTCTTCAACTTGCCGGACATAGCACAGAACGATGTGTCCCTGTGTAACTGAAGGGTTTGGAGACTAGAAGTCCACTCGGGATTTTGGTCGCTGAGATTTCCCGAATGACAGTTTGACTGTTTGAATGGCCAAAACTGCACAATAAAACTGGCTACTTGAGTGCGATGAGAACAATAGATCCTATTACAACCGGAAATCCTATCACCCATGACATTGTAACTCGGTTGTACTCAGGACAATCTTGACACAGCCACCTGTCCAAAGACACACGGACGTTAATCCATCTTTTCTCGGTACTATATCCTACACGCGCGGGTGTAATATACGTAATTCCCCACCTTTCTGAGCTCTGGATAATAACCACCGCCAAGCCGTTGAACAATTTGTCGCAGAAGCTCATACACCCATAGACAAAGGCGCCCGTGTCCTACAAAATACCCCAACATATAACATCCAACCTACCGTTAATTGACATAACTGAAGAAAAGGAAACTGGCAGGTTTATTAACCGTATTTGGGCCGATCAAGTCCGCAGTAAAGGACATGCTAAGAACGCATAAAATTGACCCAGAGACACCAATCATTGCCGCCACGCAGTACACATGAAAGTGCAGAAAATCTTCCGTGTGGTCAGCACCGATCCACACACAGGCTGCCAACGCCAAACATGACCCGAAGTAGAAAAGAAACTGTGAAAGATATAAAAAGCGGTGAGGGAGAGAGAAAAATAAGGCTTCCTTTTTTTAAACTTTAATGTTTGGCAAGGGAGACCCCATGTCATACCTTTTTGCCCAGTCGATCGATACAGAACTTAAGCAGGATCGCACCCAAGAATCCTGATAAGTTCACTAGAAGTGGAATGGTCGCCAGCATATCCTAAATATTTTAAAAAATGTACGGTATTGATTACAGATATTTTGTCCTTTAGTTGGAAAGGAAAATCAGGTTCCATTTCAATGCAATTAGGTAAATTCTAGGACCTCTTCGTAGCATTTGGGACCCAAGTTTGGCTATAGCTTTCCCAAGGTACTGTTCTACGACCAACTATACCTTTGTAACCGCTTATTACTGTGACACGCGGTAGCTAAGATGACTAGTACCCCCTCAACTTGCGAACGAAATCTAAAGTGAGCAGAAAATGAACGCTATTCCCACTCACTTGAGGGGCCTGGAGGCTATCCTGGAGGAAAAGTGGCATGTAGACCATCGATAGGTTGATGAATAGCCTTGAGCACGTGTACATGGTAGCTACCAAGTAGAAAGCGGGTACCTTGAACCAATATGACCATTTTAGACTTGCCCGCGGCGTAAGTTTACTGGACCCGTAGCTCAGAGTGGTGTCTTCACTTAGCAAAAGCGTGTCTTCCTGGAACCCGATTGGTCTCCAAGGTTGTTCTGGAGTGCCAACATGGAATATCAAGGAGAAGACCAGTCCCAGTATAGTGATAGTGCCTGTAATTAGCTGCAACAAGGATATATGTATAAAGCTATTTGTTAACCAAGGGACGTTTAAGCAAGATCTTTTGTCGGGGTAATTGGTTATACTTCGAAGTTGCCAAGATCTGATGCATTGATGAGCTGCTGAGTCGCATCTCCATCCGTGTTGTGTTTTAGGACAGCCCAAGCAATAACGTAGACTAGCATATCAGAAAAAACATCGAAGGAATACCTTAAAGAGAGGAGACAAATTGAAGAGAAGGGAGGAACAATAAGGGGTTGGTCACGTCCACGGGACGTTCATGTGACAAGAAAGAAGAGAGGGAGAATCCTCTAGAGCTTACCGGATGATGTTTAATTCATCTCGTTCCGATTCAATTGGAGTTAACTCTGGAATTAAAGCCAGATGAGAGATCTGCGTGGCCGCCCAACCGAACTGGAAGAGGCAGACTAACACGTTAAGTAATACTAAATATAGCAGTGAACTCTCGGTATCGAGGCCGAACCGTCCAACGAACATAAAAGGGAACGTCAAGCCCACTAACATGGTTCCTAAAGAAGGGGGAGGTAAGTTGCCATGCACCTTTTTTTGTCGCAAAGAGAGAGAGAAATTTCAAACAATATAGAACTTACCAATAAGATGCCATGACTTTCGTTTCCCGTAGCGACAAGAGGAATGGCACCCGCAGCCGTTGTCCGACCAGTATCCTATTAAAGGCGTAGCTAAGGCGTCGGCCACTTGCCCGATTAATAATACCAGACCCGCGACATCACTAGGTACCTGTAAAAAACACAAGCTCATCGATGTTACAGGAGACAAAAGCGTACAAAGCACTTAATCCCACTTAAGAGGATTGTATGGAACATTTTCAAAAGTCCCAAAATATTCTGTAATGCAAACTAATGTACATTAAAACATAAGATTGTTTAACTGCTCATTGTTTTTTATGATTGGAGTATTTGTGCCAGAGCATTTTATCGTTTTATTAAATTTACCATGGTTTGCTCACGGTAGAACGTGACCAGAATGCCATGGCATCTAGCGGACGCTCAACCAAACTACGATGTAAACAAAGCCCAGATGCGGAATACAAAATATATCTTTTTTATGAATAATCTTAGACTTTGTGACCTTTTCTTTTAGATTTATCTTGTTATTACTGTTTAACTTACTCTGCTAGCATAGTTGTTTCAATATTTGAATAATTTATGATAAAAATTTCAAAAGGTAAAAAATAGAGGTCCTACAATTTCAAGAGCCTAAAGGTTAAAGAGCGTCTTTCAACATGACTTAAAGCATTAAAAATTCCTAGAAAATTCCCTACCAAGATTTGTTACTGCTGTACTGTACTTTAAGCTGCTGAACTACTGAACAGTAATAAACTACTGGAGGACTTTCAAGTACACCAAATGTACAATAAACTCCACAAATCCTCTTTAAGTAATCATACCATCGGTCAGATGTCGTTGAGCTTACCTGCATGACATATTTCAGGAAGACGAGCAAGTAGCTGAACCACACACTGGCGCACAAATCGTTGAGAACATGCCCGGTACCGTAGGAGAGCTTCCTAGCTAGGGTCAACCTACCTGCCGACATGGTTAATGCAGCTCGGCAGCTCTAAGACTGAATCAGTAGTAAGATTTACCTTCTAAACTTCCTAGTCTTGTGGAACCCAACACTTCAAACTCTGGAAATAAAGGGGAGAAAAAAAGTTCAAATGTATGGCCTCGCTTGTAGTAAGGTTTCCTTTTGTACGCTCCCAACAGCGCCTCGCCAGTAGAAAAGCAATTTCGCGGGGCTTTTATTTGATCCGGATATATCCAAAGTTTACAGTACAACATAGCGACGAGACGTTTGATATTTCGGCGTATCAGAGGTTAGTTCTGAGGCTATATTATAACCAGCGAAAATGGAACTTGAGTTAAAAACAGTTCTCAGCTCCCAAAACTCTTCCTATTATATTGGTAGGCACGTTTGGTGTGACGGAAACTAAAAAGGTGACCAGAATAAACTCATCCCAACAAGGCATAAACTCTCCATAGAATTTTTCCTAATTTTCTTCAAACAGTTAATTGTCAAAACATTAGTTGTGTTGTCTTCGAAGTTAATACAGACTGGAAAAAAAATCTTTAAAAAAAAAACAAGAAAAAAATCGGGCAGTTGATGTTTCCGAAAGTTTCTGTAGAACGAAACGGGGGATTTCAGAAGAGTTGGATCCGGTGGTTTTCCCTGTCGCACACCACTATGCTACCGTTGGACATGACAGCGATCCCTTCCAGTCCTTTGAACTCCCCATCACCGGAGCCCCACCCACCGAATGTCCGCAAGAACGCCCCTTCCGGAGTGAAAATCTGAATGCGGTTATTACCAGAGTCTGCCACAATAATATATCCTTGATCATCCACCGCCACTCCCCTGCAAAAAGAACAAAAAAAGTTTGAAAAAACCGAAACGAAAAGGGCGTTAGAAAGATCCCTTCCTTTTGCTTAAACTTCCGTTTAAACCGTTACCTTGGAAATTTGAATTGCCCAGGCTCCGCCCCCTCGCTGCCAAAACAAGATAGTAACTTGCCATTAACGTCAAAGATCTGGATCCGATGATTATTGGAATCCGAGACAATCACACGGTTGATGGAGGATACCGCAATGTAATGCGGGTGCTCCAGCTGAGCCGCTTTGGAGCCTAGACTCCCGAATTTCCCTACAAAAGTTCCGTCCGACTGGAAGACCTGCACCCGGTGATTTTCCTTGTCGCACACATAGATGAAGCCTAGGGCGTCGGTGGTGATGCCCCAGGGGTAGCTGAACTTGCCGTCCGTGGTACCTTGGGTGCCGAACATGCGGAGGAAGCGACCCGACGGGTCGAACACTTGGATGCGGTGGTTGTAACGGTCGGCGATGATGTATTGCCCGATCCGGTTCACCGCCACTCCAGCTAAACAGTCAAACTCACCTTCGCCGTTGCCATACTGGCCGAATTCTTGGAGGAACTGACCTGCGTGATCAAACACCTGCACGCGATGGTTACTAGAGTCAGCCACCACAATGGTGTTATCCGGTCCCACGGCGACGCCCCGCGGCCACGTAAAACACCCTGGTTCAGCTCCTCGCATGCCGAACTTGAGCTGGACATTCCGCTTTTGCAGGTACTGGTGTCGGGGAAAACTGGTCGTCACAGTAGGCGACGCCGGTAGGTCGTCGGAGTGTATGTCGTCGGGGCTCCAAGCCCTTGCGTCATGGTTCGAAGCGGAGGACGGTGGCCGACTTCGCGGTCGCTGAGGCTGCTGATCATCGAGGTCCTGGGGCTCACGTGTCCGTGTGCTGTATTTGCTCTTGAGGTAGCGAGCCCAGGAACTGAGGGAAGCCCCGTCACCGTTGGCATTGTTGTTGTTGTGCTCGGGCGATACCTCCCTGGACTTGCTCCGTAAGCGGGGGCGGGGGTTGGGGAGGTGGGAGAGGGAGGAGTTCCCGGTATCCTACGTAAAATAACAGATAACTATACGGAATAAAAAAAAAAAGAAAATAGTAAAATGCGCGTTAGAAAGAGTAAACTGAAATCAGAAAAGAAGAAGAAGCCAAGCAATTTTAAAAAGCGGAAAAATAACTGAAAAAAGAGGAAGAGATCAAGTTTGAGAAGATTCCTGTACCTTGGAATCCTCCGGAGGGTTATCATCGGGTCCGACATCGTGCGAGCTCTTGCTGCGGGCAAGCCGGGATCGACGTTCCTTAAGGGCCGCATATCTCGACCTGCCGCTTGGATACCTTTCTTCGCCCGAGAGTGCGGAAGGGACGGAAGGAACGGCGAGGCTGGAATCGTCGACATTGTTGTCGTTGTTTCCATAGTCGCCATTTCGATCGCCACTCCCTTCGTTCTCGGACGCTAGCGCAGCAGAGCTCCTACTTCGGTTTAAAAAACGGCTCTTGTAGCCGCCGTAACGCGATGTCGTGGAAGCGGACGACGCGGCAGCAGAAGGCGCGTCGCTGTCGTCCGCCATGTTGGCTCGGGATCGGTTCAAATATTTGCTGGTTAACGGGTACTTTTCCGCGTCTTCTCGGGCTAAAGACGACCCCGTCCTACTGCGTGCCAGACTGGCAGCCGTCGATGAGCTGCTGTCGGTGCCGTAACGCGACGGGGTGTCGGCGGCAGTAAGACGGCTGCCGTAGGCGGTGGTAGGGGTCGTTGCTTGGGTGGAACCTAACGTGGAAGGTTTGGTTCGGCTATAGGCAGAGGAAGAAGTAGGGGTAGGTTCTTTGTCCTTACTGCTACAGGAATCCCGTGCCTGAGCACTCCTGGCCAGCAATGGCCCAATATCGGTCCGAGCTAATTCTCTATCTTTAGTTCTATCGGGCACTTCTGGAACCGGAACCTTTGGGGTGACGCCTGTTTCATCGTCATCCTCTTCAGATTCACTTTCCGACTCGGAAGTGGAGCCCGAACTACTCTCGGATACCTTCGAGACCTCTGCTGAAGGAGTGCCGGCCCGGCCTAAAAAACGGCTCTGGAACCGGGGAGTTGGTTGGGAAGTACTTTGACTAACAGCACTTGGGGTGGTTGAGCTAGAAGGAGTGGAAGTTTCGCCCAGACTTGACCGAGCGTAGCGGTTTCGGGGCGGTTCAACAGTACTTGGCACGCTGCTGACTGTTGTCGGCGCAACGTAGCGAGATTTGAGTTCTTCGGTGCTAAAGGCCGCGCCAGTGCGAGCTGGCGACGAACGAGTCGAAGAGGCGTTTGAAGTACTGCTCTCCGTGCTGGGTGACCTAGTTTTAAGCCGCTCTGGCGGCAGCTTCCCAACCTTTGAGGACTTGGACGCGTGGTCCGAGTCATCCTGGTTGAGCGAGCTACTGGAAGAAGTCCGGGTGTACGTCTTCTTGGAATTGGCTGCCGAAGCCGATTGTTCTACCAGAGTTTCCAAAGCGGGCAGGGAAACCGTAGAGGTCTTGGGTGACGGTGGAACTTCGCCCTGCCGGTCACTTTGACTCCGCAGATACCCAGGTCTTCTCCGGTTAGGATCCTCATAGGGTTGTTCCTCTTTCCGCTCCGAAGAAGAAGACGTCGTTCGAGAAACACTGGTTTTCTCCGAAGACGAAGGGAATTTGGGTCTTTCGGCCGACGTAGGGCTCAATGGGTGACTCCTTTCTTCCGGCGTCGTTGCCTGTCCACTAGTTTTACGAGTTTTCTCGGGAGTGGCCATGGTAGCAGTCTTAGCAGCCGCTGCTGCAGCGCCAGTGGTGGCTTCATCAGTTTTGTTCTGTTTCTTGATCTTTGCAATCTCGTCCTCTTCGCTGACTTGCCGGTTGGCGCGTCGAGCCGCGGTAGTGGTAGAAAGAGGGGGCTGCTGCACTGGTTGGGGCTTAGGAACAGGAGGTGGTACCACTGGTTTGGTTTCTTTCCGTTTGTCTTTGTTTTCCATGTCTTGGAGACGTTTTAAGACTCTTGGAGAGTCCAAGAAGCGAGTTACGCCACTAAGTGGCCCACGGGTGACATCTTCCGTGTCCAAGACCCGTTCCCTTTCTTTCCGTTTGTCAGGCGGTGGAGTGTCCTGTTCATTGAACCTAACAGACCTTCCACTCGGCTCGTTATCCGAGTCCCCAGCGTCCAAGTTACGCATGAAGCGCGAACGGAACCGCGACTTCCTGCTATCCGAAGGCAGATCAAAGCCCGAGCTTTCCAGATCGTAATCATCGCCCCCCCTGCGAGACCCATAACGGTCCCTGGTGATAGCCGAACTCGGTGTTCGGGTGTCACCGAAGTAGCGCCGAGAGGACAAGGGCGACGTCCTACCTTCATTCGTGTCCGAACCGCAGGAGGAAAGGTACCGCTCCTCAGCCTGCCGGAACTGTGCTGCAACGCGATGGTCGCTCTTGCTCCGCATCAACCCGGGCACAGAGCTTACCGTCGGCGGTTGAGGCTGCGACCCAAACGAGCTCGACGCATTGATGGTCAACTCCCCGAACCCGCCTACGGACAACGCCAACTGATGCGGATCCTGGGACATGTTGAAGCGGACTCGGCGGTTGTAGTCGCCCGGTTCGCATTCAAAGTTACGAATAAACTCCATGGTTTTCAGCAGGATGTCTTTAGCATCCATGAGCTCATTATCTTCCCAGTTGCTGCTTTCAGCCATGTGTTTATCCGCAAAGTCGGCATTGCTAGAGAAATTACTAACTTCCTGTTCCAAATTCTCCCTCAGCGTCGTCAAATTACTCATCTCCTTCGCCAAGTACATCTCCACCTCCCCTTTCAGGTAATCTGTCCTATCTTTGAGGGCTTTGGAGAGCCGACGGTACACTTCGTCAATCTCATCCGTGACGCTGGCGCAGTTCTGCTGCAGATAGGTAGAGTTCTTCTCCACAATGCTCAGCGCATCCTGCACCCGGTGGATGCTACGACGGATCTGGTTATTTACTCGAGCAATTTCGCGCTTAATAATCTCCAAGTGGGATTCCTTACATTCAGCGCATACTTTCTTGTCGCAGTGACTGCAGTTGGTGCAGTAATTCTTCTCGGAACATACCCCGCATCGCTCCATCGTCTATGACGACGAAAGATTTCGACAGTAAATACCAAGTACTCCTTCACTCAATCTTCCCGAAAAAAAGGTCGTTCACTTACCTGTCCACTGGTAGGATCGGGTAGCTCGCCCGTTATTTCGATATGTAACTCGAGAAATCTCTGCAATGTCACGTTGGTGGGGTATTGCGAGAGTCCCTGGTACGGAATGCGATGTTCCGCTCGACATTCTGGACACTTTACCTGAACACCCGCCACAGAGGTGAAAGAGGAAGACGAGGAACAACAGACAGATCAGAGATCAGAGGTGAGTAAGCAAGGTTTGAAATTTCAGCAGACATCTGAAAATACATGGGTGGGTGTCTTGGTCCCTTACTTGTCTCGTGACGTAGTTGATGAGACCTTCCATACACGGCTCCATGCAAAACGAATGCTGACATGGTAAGAGTTTCGGGTTCCGGTACCGGTCAAGGCAAATGGCGCAGGTTAATAGTTGGTCAAACTGCTCCATGGTAGTTCTGTTGCTTTAGCGAAGAAGAAATATAAATTTTCAACAATCTGCGAAAAGAACAAGATTGAACGTTGTTAAAGACACTCGCAACAGTTTACAGTAATTTTTTAAAACTTTAAGATTCTTCTCAGATCTTCATTAGTGTCTCTAGAAGGCTAATTAGGGTTGGAAAACAGACTGGCTTTGAAAACTTAGCAACGCGCTGAAGTCACACTTCGTTGCCAGCTCATGGAGACGATATTTCTTAAGGTTTAGCTGGGTAGTTCTGACGTCAACGCGGACGCATCCAGAAGGTGCTAAGAATAGCGCACCCCCGTCTCAGAACTATAGTCCGTCTGTTCATAGCGTACAGCTTCCTGAGCTGTTCAAAAGAGTTTTCAACGGTAAACTAACAATACAAACTAGGTCATATGCACAAGCGCCTCCAAATCTGTCTAAAAAAAGAACCACAAATGAGTCCATTTACTGTTCCTGTTTCTGCCAAATGACAGTAATTTAACATACCGCGTTGAAATGCGTGAGAATATTTCAAAACTAAATGGGGTTAACATTCTAACATGTTTTTAGTGTCCTATAATTAATTAGAAGGGTTTTTACACGTGACTTTTAATGATAACTGCAGTACTCTTTGCAGTAATTTTGCAATAATTGTTTAATCAAAGTATTGAAAAACATTTTGACAGTAATGTAGGCAGTGCTAACATGGAGGGCAAGGCAGTTTTCTTTTCCTTTTTTAGGCCTCCATTAATTTGAAATTTGCAAATTAAGTTTTCATCTCCCCGAAAAAAAGCAAAACAGAGGATTTGAAAGTACGTTAGTGTAGTGTGAAGAGAATTAGATAGTACAGTACGTTAGTGTATTCCGATAAACTCCATGCATATTGAACGCGTGGTTATTACGTTATCGTGTCAGCCATTTCATGCGCATTAGCAATGCGCGTTCATATACGCCCATGCAAAGCACTGCGTTGCTCCCTGGCTCCCGTTGCTCCTTGGTAGTAATACCCTACATATGGGAGCCTCATATCTTTAACCCTAGCATGTGTTCTAATATGGCTATATGTATTGTATTTTAGCATTCTGTATCTCAATACTTATTGTAACCTTAGGGGGTGACCATAATCCAAACCAGCGGCAACAACAAAAGCTCCTCAATTAACCCTAACGGTCATAATTAAATGTCCCTAAATTAAAAGTATCGCAAATTTACTTAATATTAATTGTGCAGTATTGTACACTACACAATTAACTTCGTTAAAAACTTCAGAAATATTTCCAAACTAGTCCAAATTAAAATCTTCAAAGTTCCTCAAAGTGAAGATTCTTTAACGTTAAATCGTTAAAGAATTTAACTCTCAGAAAGCTTAAACACACATAAGATCGAAACCTACCCATTTACTTCCACAATTCAATTCCATCTTCTAAAATTACGGGACGAAGGACGAGACCGGCTTAGCTCAGTATTACTTCGTGCATTACTGGCTTACTGCGTACGACATACGCCATTTACCTCATAGAACACCTCTTCATTACGTTTTCCATCGTCCGACTGCCAGATTAGTGTCACGTAGTTTGACAACATGTGCTTAACATTTCCTGGAAGTAGCTTTCTTTTCATCCTCTTTTTCTATTGTTCCGGAGCTTCTATAACTTCCCAACTGAAGGGCAACAAAAAACAGCATTTTCCACTGACACGTGTAAAACCGTTTTGTCAAGGGATTCACAAAATGCGTTCAACACATTTTCCCTTAAAAAACAAACAAAAAAGTACTCGAAAACAAGGTCTCCCCTCCACTTCCTAACTTCCCTTCTTCAACGTCTTCTTAGCTAGTTACAAAGTTTAAATTCTCTTTTAACTTCTTAAGAAACTCTTCTCCCTCTCTTGGACACTTCTCCCTCTCGCTAGGTCAACAGAAGAAAACTACGTCAGGTACGTGTTGAGAGTCGACAATTGACCCTATGATCCGCTTGTTTGTTATTTACCTGAACTATTTGTCAAAAATTCGTCGTACAGGGGCCTCCTGTAAGCAACGAAAGCAAGTCTTCTCAACACTCAAATTTACACGTTCTCCCTTCTACAAAACCTTTAGCACCACGTTAAAAGCTATCCGCGGATCCACACGGACCACGGCCAATGCGGAACTGAATCTTTCTTGTCTAGACAAGTGATCCCTCTGTAATCTTGCACACATTGGAAAAGGTTCCTCATTCTTGCCCTACCCCCCTCTAAGACCCTTTGCAAACCGTTTCGTCTACCACCTTCTCTCGTTCTCTTTCTCTACTCCCCTTCGGTGCTTTTGCTTTTTCGGTATGTGCGTTACCCTGTTATTGGAAAGGCGAACAGGACGGGAAACGGGACACATCATACCCGTGTGGGACGAAAACGAATTTCGTTGTCGTGCCGCTTTTAACCGCGGGCTATAAATGGACCGCGGAGGGTCTCCCGCCAATGTATTTTAAGGCCTCCCTTCGCGAGCCTTCTACGTATTCAGTGTTGTACCAGTACAGTACAGGACGCTAGAGAGCAACAAGGACGCTAGAGACACCCTTTAATGCTTCATTCTAATGCTTTAACACAACACAGCACAACAGAACACTGTCATTTTATGCATTGGTAAAGAAAAAGGCGGGGGAGTATAATTTCGTTGAGGGGAAGAAAGGTAGGAAAGAAACTTACGTACGTATACACCAGGTAAAGTTCAAAGTTCTGTGGAGTTCAGCAAATTGCCTATCAAAGGTTTTCCAAGGGGCAGGGGTGATCCAGTAAGGGTCGTATGAACCCCTAGATCCCCCTACCCCTGCAGCACCACAATCGAATGAGAATCCTCTTATCTGGAAAGATTTCAAAACATGAGATACAGTCAAGTTTACGATCATGGCAGTCATGATCCTCATATCAAATCATGATTATATTGCACAGCGACTATAAATAAGTTTCTCCATGCGTTGTTCAATCCACATCATCCCATATCACTCAATGAGGGGGAAGTTAGACTAAACTTGGGTTTTAAAACTGTCTAAAAAATAAGGAGAAATAGTTTCGGGAAGAAGGGTAGGGTAACGTACAAGGGAAATGTGGCTAGAAGTTTTGTAGATTTTGTTAAGGCGAAAGAAGTTTTTTGTACATTTTTTGGAAGTTTTGAGGAGAGTTTCATTTTTTGAGGAGAGTTTCATTTTGAGG
The DNA here is from genome assembly GCA_022832235.1 of Lepidurus couesii. Taxonomy (NCBI): domain Eukaryota; kingdom Metazoa; phylum Arthropoda; class Branchiopoda; order Notostraca; family Triopsidae; genus Lepidurus; species Lepidurus couesii. The sequence goes on along the minus strand of JAGJRP010000019.1, from coordinate 40,059 downwards.
CACGTGGCACTTTTACCTCAATGTGATGCGGGGTTAATCACCACAAAAGGGGACAGTAGGAAGTGTTGAGCAAAAGTTTTTCGGTCAAGCGAAAAAGTGTTCACGTTTTTTTCAGAGGTGTTTTACAAAACTGCGAAAGTCAACTAGTCCACACACAGGAAGAGTTCCAGGAGACTGTCGACCTCAATATGCTTCCCGGACGATGTTAAGAAAAGGCGAAGCTTGAAGCAGGAGCCTGGCCTTGTTTTTCCAAAGCGAGGATAGGATATTTCTTTTCTTTATGGGACTGGCAAGCTTTAGAGGGCTATTATTGGCAACGCTGGCTTCCTCTGCACAGGAAACGTACCCCCCCCCTCCCCCGAAGAACTATATGGACAGACCACACCGTATAGCATCACTCTGAAAACCTTCGCTTTTCAAGTACGGGTGGAAGAAACACAGATGGCGTAAAAGGAATCACGCAGAAATGGAATTACTGCAGAATTTTTTTAAATTAGCGCCCCAAGTTTATATGAAAGAAATAATAATAACGTATATCTAAAGCCCCGAAACGACCCCAGCAGAAATTACAAATATTTCTTTCTAATTTTTTTTTTACGTTTGATCTAAGCGATCTTTTTAGGCTTAATACTTGAAATTTTTGTGAATATGTGTGTGAGGAGGCTACAAAAATCCACGGAGTAAGTTTAATTATTAATGCAGTAATCTGTAACCTTTTTGGCAAGCTTTTTAGTCAACCGCAACCGCACGCGAAGCTTAGAAATAATTTCCAAGTGATATTTCAAAGCTTCCCAAGCAAAATGAAGAAATTATGCAGAATTTGTATTATTACTACAGCAATTTTTTCTTTACTCACCGCAACTTAAATAACCTTCAAATCAATTGAAAGAAAAATCCCCAGGAGAAAACTCCGCAACTCTGTCTGCTGAAAAATTCGAAGAAATTTAATTACTACCACAGACATTGAATTATTACTGCAGAAATTTTCTAATTAAATTTGTGGCTTTAAGAAAAAACCATAAAATTCAAGTAATCGTTTTGCAAATGAGCAAAAACTGCGAATAAACGACGCAGAAATAACGGATTCAAATAGAAATATTTTCCTCCTCGGCTCCCAAGAAATAATAGAAAGAAAGATATTACTTTTAATATCTCTGATCGCTTGGGTTGAGAACCTTGAAAGCCTTGGGAACAGCATTTCTGTAGGTAGTTGGACTTGCAGTAATTGCAGTAATATCACGATTCCTATGCATGTAATCACGATATTAGCATTCTGTTTGCGTCCCTGTTGTAGCAGTGAAGTCTCCAACAAACTTCTTCGCCCTTAATGGAAAGTCCCAACTGAGCTGAATACGGATCTTTTACCGCCTGGCTGGACGAACACTTTGAATGTTTACGTCCTTAACCCCTCAAGGTCTCGTTTAATTTTAGAAATGCCTGTCAGGCACGCCTCGTATTACGGTCGAACTAGACTAAACCATATATGGTCGTCGTAAAAAATTCTTTCTTTATTTTCCGTCTATCTCAACAACTTAACCTATACCACAGTTGATGTTGCAAAGACCTAACGCGCGAAATAAATTTTAGTTGACCCGTTACTAAATATTTCTGCTGCCCAAGGTCTCGGTGTCGACGTGATCAGGTGAGCAAAGTGATTTGGGGGCATCCCAATGGACGTCATCAGCATTCCTACACACCCAGATGCCGAAATCTTAATTACAACCCTCGACAGATCGGTTTGCAGTAATACCGGATTAAAACTACCCGAAAACCTAAAGATAGCTAGAGTACCATCAACTCGAGTCGAATTCAATGAAAATCCCCCTTGATATCTGCTGTTGTTTCCCTTACAGTCGCTTTTGGTTACTTCTGTCTGTCAGAAATCATGAATGAGCGTGAAGAAATATACTGTGTCTTCGACTCAACTCAATCCGACCCGACTCGACCCGACCTTCCATAGAAATGTAGATATTTAATTACGAAATAACTTTAAAAATCAAACAAACTAGTTCAGCGCCAAGAATGAGAAAAGTTAAAACAGAAATCCACGGTGAATTACTGTAGAAATATTTCTGGCTCCTTTCCTGTTACGAAACCAGAAGCTGCAACGAAAAACATGACAAAGTTGACGACGTAGTGGCACATTCCTCGGCTGCTATACACAACCATAAGGAGAACGGGAACATTAGGTTGGCTTGTTGGCCTCCAGCACATATTTCAGATTCTATTTCTGAGGGAAGGTGGCGGGACGCCCCGTGCTATGACGTCATTCCTGGCCGATAGGTTCCTGACCATGATGTTGGCACAACCGTCTGTATGTGAATCTATAGAGGCTGGCTCCTTAGCCTCATTTATGTGGAGGATATCGAAGCCAGTGTAGTGCGAAGGTGGTGTTTCCGTGTTTTTTTATTTCCCCCAGAGAAATCAGGCTAGCAGAAATGCCCGTAAATTTCAAGCTCCACGGGGGGCTCAATGACAAAGTCTCTCTCTTCAACAAGAAGGCCGCCGAACACCAGGAAAAGCAGCTAGAGAATCCCTTCTCAGAATGGGGAACAGCCGCGTGTCCGCGTCGCAGATTGAGTCGTGATGACAGCAATTACGGCAGGTGAGCACGCCTAAGAAATATTTATCATTTATTTCTGCAATGTTTGCTTCCTGGTACTCCATGTTTTACGCCCTTTCCACTCGATCCCCTTGAACTTTGGTTTGTTTATACGAAGCCGCAGCACCACGGGATCCCGCGAATGGTTTCTAGCTATGCAGCAATGTGGCAGTCGGCAGAATTGCGCACTGATTACTGCGAAGGAAACCAAATCTGCGGCCTCGTGAATTGATTTGATTGCAATCACCTCCACCGCCTTTCCACCTTTTTTTTAACCTCCCCAGGGTTTGCTTACATCACCCCCTCTTCAGCCCCACAATAGATTTTTTGGTTAAAAAATTTTCCTGCGGAAGAAATACGGACCCAGAAAATGGCTGTACAATTCCGTAAGGAAATTGGGAAAAGGGATTTCTTTCCCGAGCCTCCTCCTCGTCCTAAAGCTGCTTTTCTTTTTCAGTTTTTTTATACTTAATGCTCCTACGATTTTTACATGACAATAGCATGCACACACACAAAAATCCATGTTGCAACTTCCTTCTTTAGTTTTTCCCCACGACTCGATTCGACTCGACTCGGTGCATGATATGTTTGCGTTAAGAAAATCCTTATCGTGAAAGGCTGAGCAAATGGAATGACTTTGATGGAAATGTCCCTGACGGAAGAAGGACAAATAAGATTGAATTTTTATAAGAAAAACCTCTCACTTATGTTCGTCCTTCCAACAGACCAGTGGAAGGATCCAAGACGGCTGAAAGAGGCAAAAAGGCAGAAAAACAGCTACAGATCGCAATACGGGAATGCTGCGAAGTAATATTCGATTGCGGACATCGTTTGGCTGACGGCACGGCCTTCATAACGTTCGGCCGCTTATTCCATGTAAGTGTGACAGGCATGCAGAAATACCAGTAGAGCCGGTATTTCTTCAAGATCATTTTTCGTTTATTTTTTTTTCAGATTTACAATTCTATATCGGATAAGTGCGTGGGACTGCTCATGCGGGCGCGGAAGCATGGGCTTGTGGATTTCGAAGGGGAGATGCTCTTTCAGGTTTGGACCCAGTTTTACTACTGTATTTCTGTATTCCCGTCCTTTCTTGCCAGCGAAGAAATAACGCTTGTTCACATTCACAGCGCCGGGACGACGATGTAGTCATCAGTTTGCGTTTACCGCTCAACGTGATTCGCAAGCAATTCGGGTTCTCGCCCTTGGCAGGCGGAGGGGAAGTACCGGGCGCAGAAATAAAGGCCGATATCGCGGAATCCTTTCCCGACGAGGCCGAAATCGCAACAGCGTTCCCAGATCCGCAACCTGAACTTGATTCGATAAGGGAAGGCCCCAACGGAGACGAAAAAGACACTCTCACTGACAATGACGATGATGACGATGAGGACTGGAGATTACTGGCCGATGACTGTCCGCTCCTACCTTTCATCAGCGACACTGTTGGCACATCAGACGGGACAACGGTGCCTATTGTCAGCGCTGGAGAAGAAATCAATAACAGAAACGAAGCATCGCCCAACCTGCATACCCTCCTTGTTGCCTCCGCGGAAGAGCCGAGTTTAAGAAGTGATGCGAACCTGGCCGGCACGCTTGAGCCGGTGCTGCTCCCGATCCCGCCACAGAAATGTAATTCAAAAGAAGAGGGATTTGCAGTTCTACATGAGCAAGATCTACAGCATCCAATAACTTCTCCGCCGCAATCAATCGAACAGCCGGAAAATTTCTCAGCTCTTAGCCTTTCAACTCCGACCGCGAGTGATGAAAACATAACAAGCCTAAACGAAATGTCAGAATGCCTTCCATTTCATAAAGCCATAGATCTGGGGACCTCTTCTGCATGCCATTCATATGCGAACCAGGTTTCGAATCAGTCAGAGAAACTAATCTTGGATTTTTCCCAAGTTGACGAAAAACGTCCAGAATTACAAAAAAGCCCAAGCCGTGAGGCAGAAGTACCGGGAAAGAATCTAGTTATAGGTTGCCCCACTATTGATTCTCAACTGACTCTTCCTGCTGAGGCATCACCGGTTATTTCTTCGGCAGTTATAGCTGATAGCAATAGTTGGGTAAATGAAGCTGTGGAGGAGGAAGAAATGGAAAAACTGACCCAAACAAACGAACCTCCGAGCACTGCTGACGTTCACGACTTTCAAGTAGCCACAGAGGCAGAGGTAAGGTTATTACTTCGCAGAAATATCGCCTCTTTCAACCATTTTTTATTAGGATACGGCTAATTAGATGGAAGATTACTTTGGCGGTCCGCAAAATCATTACGATTTTACTATCAAAGGCGGATTTTTTCGGTGTAAAAATATTTTAACTTAGATTGTTCGCAGAAATAGTAGAACATTTCTTCCGATTAAGTTTCCAACAGAAAAAAACAGCAGGCAGTAATGACGGAATAGACCTTTCGATGTTGTTGTGAGAATAGCTACCATCAGCAGAAATTGGAGAATACATGTAACACGATGGTTCATAACTGCGATTACTGAAGAACGACTTGCACGTATTCCAATATGGAGGAAATATTTTCGACTCGGCAGCAATTCTAGAATGACACTGCTTCAGGACAGTGCCTCGACCTCGAAGCCCGAACCAAACAAAAAGGCATCGTTGGGAATCGAGACACGATCTTCAGTAGTGGGGATCACCTCCCACATGACAAAATCTCTAACGTCGTAAAGGTGACTATGGGACAGAGTCGTTTGGCAGAAATACGTTAGGTAGAAATACGTTGATCTAGCTGAAAGATGGATCCGAAAGTTTTAGATTTGTAATATGTAACCAACCCAAATTGAAGGGAACTACGAGAGTCTAAATGAGTCAAACGCCTTAACGAGTTTCCCCAAAGCAACTAAAAGGTCTGTCTAAACAGAAAGAGACAGTATTACTGAAGAAATGACTGGTTTGGGATCACAAATACAGGCGACAGTTTAAACTTCGTGTTTAGTAAAGGAGCCGGATTACGTGCCTCTTCAATTTTCACCAGTCAGCCGTAAGTGAAGATAGATGACTTGTGCAGAAAGAAGTAATGAGCAGGAAGAAACACCTGGAAGTATCTTGAAGAGTTTGCGCCACCCTCTTCAGACAGAAAAGAGGGGATTTTTCAGTTTGCTGTAGTGTAGGGGACCTCACTTGGGATGGAAAAGGAGAAGAAGGAAGCACAGTCCGGTACAAACAAATTTTCCCAAAGAAAGCGAAAGAGAAGTAGATATATTTCTAAGAACTACACACTTGAAGGAATCAGAACGGAAAAGAAATCATTAACCTTGTTGACAGCAAAGGAATGCGGTTCAACACTTGAGCACGAAGTTAAACAAACGCAATTGTTAACTAGAAAGAGGCCCGGCTTCCATTTCCAGGTAGCAGCAGTAATGGATATTGCTGCAGCGATAGTTGTTGTAGTAATTCCTGACACAAATACTGGCAGTTCTCTATCAGTAAGTTCCACTAAAACGATCCCGAATCTAGAAATAGCTCTTATTGGAAGAGACACAACTTGGTTAATTCGGTTAATTCGCAGTAATTGGTTGAAAATGCAGAAATATCTAGCTATTCCACTTATAATATATGTTACAAGTAAAGATAAAGCTATCTTTAAAGCCTTCAAACTGTCCTTATTGCTGGTCTCTTACTTGAGATCAACTTGCGAAAAGTTTCCAGCAGGTAGCAGCAGTAATGTGTATTGCTGCAGGGATAATTAGTGCAGTATTCCTTGGCGTAAAAACTGACAGTTCTATACCCGCAAGCTACGTTAGAACGATCTAAAACCCATAAATATTTCTTATTCGAAGAGGCACAACTTGGTTAATTCAGTTTATTCTATTCGTTCGCAGCAATTGGTGGAAATTGCAGAAATATCTAGATATTCCGCTCATAATTTCTGTTGTGGGAGGGATAAAGCTAGCTTTAAAGCCCTCAAGAGCTGTTCTTTATTGCTGGCCTCTCTCGCCTGCGGTCAACTTGCGAAAAGCTTCCAGGATCATCCCCCCAGGCAAAGCTGCCAATTACTGCGCACGGAAAGACACAAGACCCGTGTTTCCCAATAGTGAACAATCTGACACACTAAAAGTGGGAAGCAGCCGAGAACAATGCTGACTTTACAAGTCATTTGGCTCGACAAAACAGGCTGACCAATCTTGCGCCGCCTACCCCGAAAGTTCCAAACTCCTTGCCGTCAATTAGCCGACTTACTGCCGAATAAAGAAGATTCCACGAGGCTTTAAAAACGGCACTTGCTTATGCATAGGGCGTGCCTATCACCTTTCCCTCAGTGTAGCGTAACGCTTATGATAATCCTGTCTAAATCCATGCTCAGCGCACAGTAATAACGGCTTTTGCTGCAGGCGGAAAATCCAACGAACACAAGTTTCGTTCCTCTCTGTATCACCAGCAGCATTACATTGAAGATCAGGTTGGAGGCATCGGAAAACATCAGATCTTGTAAGCGAAAGGAATGCACCGAAATGTCTTTAGGAAGAAATAAGAAGAAATACGAAAGAAATGTATCACAAAATGACCTGTTAGGGTCTGTTTCCGAAGAGATATTACTTAAAGAGGCTTTTGAAGAAGATACGTGACATACAGATAGGTGATAAGTCAGTATTTCCTCGGTAGAAATGCCCCACGGAGCTGCTGCGTCAGGTAAAGGTATGGCTTTGAGCTTAGCAAAAAAAAAAAAAAAAAGACCGGGAAAATAAATCCTTTTTCCATCCCACCGACGGCGACGAAGAAAGCAAACACAAAGATGCTACTGGGAAGTACAAAGAAGATGGGAAGGAACGTTGGACAGGCCTGGTAAATGCTTCCGGAAGAAATAGTACAATAAAGCTAATGGAAATTCCGATTGCTAGGCTTCTAGGTCGATATCAAAGACGGCCATTTACCATGCCTGCTTGATTGGCACTTGTCATCACCATGACGTTCATCATCCGCACTTAACAGAAGCCAAACTTGGAAGATTTTTTACGGCCAGTACTACTGGCCGCAAGCTTTCGAAATTCTTAGAAGACATCACAGATTTATAACTGTTACACTAAGTCTAACTAAACGCTGCTAAAATGTAAACATGGCAAAGATAAATCGGACCAGAAGATTGATGGCAACTGACCGTTAATAATCTGCCGAAAGTTTTGGATACAGAAATTGTCACAGCTTTGGCAAACTCAGGAGATGTCAAGTTGCTCCCCCAAAGTGTTCGGTCATGCATGCTAGTCGGCTTGATAAGTTGTCAGTCGCGGTGAATAGGACATTCTTGCCAAACTGTCGCTAAAAGTTTCTCAACTTTCCTGCAACGCAGCTTGACTGGCCGAAAAAAATCTGTTAAAATTCTGTTTACTTCCAAGGCCATTGCTGGTATTTTGTTTAATATTTTATTATGCAACGTAAGTCTCGAACTATTATTTGTAAAAATCCTGTTATTTATTGACGAGGAGCACTGAAGTGTTAATAAGCCACTCGGTCTTGAGACCAAGTGTTCATTTCTTCCAATCTTAAGAAATTACTCAATCCAAGCAACGTTAGTTTAAATAATAGACAGCTAATGCTAACACTACACGAGACAACCGGCTAGATTAAAAAAGAGTGGAATAGCAAATACAGATCAGCTATTTCTTCGAGCGCAGTAAGAGTATTACTGGGAGTTTTTGCCACTGTTGGCTTCAACATGTCTTGGGGGAACAAAAAACGACGACAAAAGGAAAAACTCCCTAGCGTTTGGAAAAGTTTTGAAGCTTGCAGAAAAAATGAGAAGACAGTAAAAGATACAGAAATAGTACTCCAAATCGACTTGTTGAGCTGCGAAGTAATAAATAAAGAAGAAAGACGACGAAAAAAGCCGCGGGGAATATCTTCTGTAACGAGACACTGCGCAAGCTTCTCCCTATCATGGTATGACAGTGTCAATCATGGTTCGAGCGTGGCGGGACGGCTTAGCGTCTGTCGGCTGTCGTGGGAAGGGTTTCGAAAGAAATTAAAAAGTTGACAGGTCTTGGGGTGCAGTCACATTTCTGAGTCAATATTGAGAGAGAAAATGCGTGGGAAAAGATTACGACTTTAAATTGGTTCAGAGCCTCAAATCCAAGGCTATTAAAATCTGCGATCAGAAATTGAATCAGCCATAAACTACAATAATTACATTACTTTCAAAAGAATTCTCCGCTGGTGAAATATTTATTCCAAAAAATTGAAAAATACTACAACATGTGCAAAGCTCTCTACTGACAGCAAATAAAATTAACTTCACTAGATTCGCAGTAATTTCAGCTCTACAGTAATTCAAAACTGCAGTAATTACACGCTTCTGCTGTGAAATATTGTTCCAAAAAATGGAAAAATACTAAAATATAAGCCAAAGCTCTCTGTTGACCACCAATAAAATTAATGGTATTAAATCTGCAGTAATTTCAGCTCTGCAGTAATTCAAAACTGCAGTAATTACACGCTTCTGCTTGTGAAATATTGTTCCCAAAAAAGGAAAAATACTAGAATGTACTGCAAAGCTCTCTGTTGATCGCAAATAACATTAACTGTACTAAATCTGCAGCCATTTCAGCTCTGCAGTAATATCGCAATTCCACAGTATCCTGTCTTGGGAAACATTACATTAGAACATAGTGTTTTCCCTTGCAGAATTGAAATGGCTCCGGAAGTAATATGCAATAAAACGGTAATACTGTAAACTTAAGCAGAAATGAATTACACAGGCAGCAATATTGCTTTACAAGCACGTCTGTGCTAACTCACGAAGCTACTAAACATTGTAACCCTACGGTATTACTGTTGTTTCTTAGAAATTTTAAGAAACTATGATACGGCTTACGGCTGCAGAATTTTTTAAAATAAAGTTTTGGTTTTAAGATCTAATTTGCTTCAACTAATGGGCCTAACTTGGTCCCATTAGTTAAAGCTAGAATACATTTTTGTTGCATTACTGTCGCTTCCGCAGATATTACTGAATAAATACTGTGATAAGCTTGGAGAACTACGTGGGAAGTGTTTTGCGTTGGGTGAACGGTAATTACACAGTGATCTGACTTGTTTAAACGTTAAAACGTCAAGAAGAACACAGCGAGAGGAACTTGTGGATATAAATCTCGGCGTATAGACACGTGCAGAACGGCAAACATACACCGCGCATGCGTTGCGGTTCCGTCCGAGTTCTCGTTTTATCAAGAGCCCGAGTCTTATCGAAAATTACTTGAGGACCGGAACTTAGTTCGTTGCTGGCAGTCCAAGCTTAACTTTGTCACCACATACACACAGAAATTTAAATGAGCCAAAATTTCTGCATTTGTCTTACGTACCAAAAACTCCCAAGTCCAAAATCTGTTTCTGTAACTCAACTTAAATCGCAGTGTTGGAACGTTTACAGTGTCCTAACATGAAGCAAATCCTGCGAGGGAAAGTTTGAGTTCGAATTTAATCCAGTGCTACGGAAACTTCCGATCATAACTTAACATTACTTCCATCGTAGGTAAGTTCAACGTAACATTTCTTCGCCGGGAATCAGAGTCGCGATACTTTTTTTTAATAACAAAACCACAGCCCTTGGTAGTAACTCATAACTGTTGCACTCTCAACACTTTCGGTCTTGGAGGGGGAAAAGAAATTATTTCTCAAAGAAATACTGCTCGTAACTTTGAAATTACTACCAACGATGCTCAGCACTGAATACTAAGAGTACAAAGACATCCCCATTTTAATCCATCGTTTGCTGTGTGAAAGTGGTGATTCCAAGTCCCCCGCAAGCCAACTTCTTTGCAGAAATAAAACTCCCGGTACAAAAAAAAGGAATATAAAAATCTACTAAGCACAAAAGGATCAGAAAATGATTTTTTTTCATTATACGCTCCTGGTTAACGAACCCGTTTTTTTTTTCAGATACACGAGACAGCTTTTCAGGTTTTCAATTAGCAACGCAATGGGGAATTAAGAGAAGCCCTTAAATAGCCGGCGACGTTTAGAAGAGAGAGCTATCCTGCAGTAATACTTCCAAACCCGAAAAAATACAGCTAAAAATACGCCAGTACACAAGTTCGCCCAATCGAACTAACTTGGGTAACGGGGTGTGTGTGAAGCGGTAATATTGCTCCCTAACCTCCTAAACGGACTTGTGGTGAGCTTATTTCTGCGCATTTCTAACAGCCATGGAAGATACAATGGCAGCTTCTACCTCTGATTTTCACAAGTTTGCAAACGCGAACTCAAACAGTAACTTAGTCAAAACATCCATTGTAGCCAGACTTCCATACAGCCTCCAAAGTTCCAGCAGCGTACACCAAGTACCTGCAGAGCATTTCTTCCATAGGAATAAATTGCTTTAATTGCTTTCAGCCTAACAATTCCCGTATCCATTGTAGTGAGACTTCCATATCATCGTATTTGGGTTATACAAAGTCCCCGGTAGCGTACACCAAGTACCGGCAGAACATTTCTTCCTTACGACGGTACACGGCTTTTAGTCCAACAATCCAGTCAAACAGACCTCTCGCGAACCCCACTGATGTTCGAACCTCTTAGTGAGTCGGGCAAGCATAAAGTCTTGGCCAAAGATTGATGGGGTTTAGAGAGGGGTACGAGTATCATGTACTGGGGATTTCTTAATGGCTGGTTGGTTGGGTTTACAAAAAATGGACGCAAGCAGAACGCAAGCCAGGACGCAAGCAGAACGTAATTTCTGCAGCACCCTTAAGACTATAAAGGTCACAGTAAGGTATTTCATCGCCAATCTGGTTAGGTTTTGCCTCCAGCCAACCATTTCTTTCTATTTCTTCCAAAGCAACCCTACCGGGAGTTGGATTACTGCAACCGTAAAATCCAATCAACGGATTGGCCAACAGACCCCGCAATGTCTAAGCTCTTCGAACCGCATTAAACTGACTGACAACCCACCCTTTTCTCTCAAAACACTTTTCAATTGCGTGCCACAATGCTAGTATTACTGCACGGGCGACCGGGAGTCCAACTACAGAACGGAAACTTTACCCACGTTAAGGAACTTTAAGGATCAGAGTTCTGAAAAGAAGCCTCCTTTTTTAAAAACTGCAACATAGCCTAACGCAGAAATTCGCTCTTACTATATTACTAACCCGCTGCTCCATTACTGCCCATAACGCCTCAGGCAGAAATGAGCAGCTTTAGCCAGAAGTTCGTATTTTGTCTCACGGAGATCTCTGCCCCATCACTTTCGAAACGAAGCTTGTATTTCTTATACTACTATGAGTTTGGAGAGAATGGAGTGCGTCCTATGACGTCAGCTGGGAGCCAGCATTTATTCCTACCAGCATGAAATTTCTTATGCAGAAATAAGTCTGGATAGGGTCTACGGTTCATTATTTTTAATTAAAAAAAGTTTTAAATTGACGATTTGACAAAAATAATAATAAAAAATCCGCTTCACATCCTCGCCCTAGCAACCAGTATCGGTTAAAAGGCCAATCATAGCTGCCTCTGTGTAAGTAAACTGAAAAGATGTTAACCTAGGAAACAGGAGCAAGGAGGTACGCCGCTAATGAAGGCATTCTCAACACACTTCCAAAACAATCGTTAGTTAGTAACTACAACGGAAAAGTTGTACAGTTAAAGTTAACATTGCTTTGCAAGCTGTACGAAAGGAAACCGAAGCACAAGTACTGGCCGAAGTATAACTGTTGCAAAACTTTCGAAAACCTCGAAAGGTTAGAATAGACATTGGAGGATTGGTTTGGTATTGTTAAGATGAGGAAGCGTGGAAGAAGTTGTGGAGGAGAGAAATACGAGTTTTAAACGGTTACTGCCTGAGATATTTCTGACGGCAGAAATTTGATCTAGAAAGAGAGGCTCAAGCTGGTCCGCGCGGCTGCGTGGGAACAAAGATCTGGCATACGTCTTGAATCCCGGGCAATCTCTTGTAGTCGTTGTCCGTATCTTTAAACAGGGGAACGGAGATGATCTCTCCAGATCGGAGGAGAATTGAGTAGGTCTCCTCGGAAAAGCATCCCTTCCCTCTCTGTTCAGCTTATCTTACACGCGCACTCTAGCGTACCAGATACACTTGACTCTTCTTTGTGCACACCATCCATCTCCGGGGTTGTGTCATTTTGATGGCAACCTCTTATTGAGCTCTTTAGGCACTGCTACCTTGACCGCCACTCCCTTATTTCTGTACTCCCAGTACGTTATCAATAACTGCTTTCGTAGTTAACATCCTTAGCTCTGTTTCCAAAAACTAAGCAACTTGTGTCTCTTCTCGTAGTAAACTAAATTTCTTTGAACCATTCGGAAATGCTAAAACTTCCAGTACTCACAGAAATACTGTCTAGAAGTAATATAGAAATACTGCCTTGGAATAATGATGATCCTCTCGACTCTACCGCGCTGCTAGCTAATATTTAGACACCTTTTTGAACACACAGAATTATAACGCTTTTCTCCAAATTTACTTTGCAGTAATAAGTGAGATTTTGTGCGGCCAATACACACAGTAGCCTGTACTCCTTTATAAAACTAGAAAATTGGAGTCTCTTCCCCTGATAAAGTAAATGGTCTTTTAACCATTTGGAAGAAATTGGACTGCCAATACCACAGAAATACTTCCTTGAAATAAACAGAAACATTGCCTTGGAGTAGCAACAATCCCCTCAACTCTTACCACGGTGATGGCTAAGCTTAGACGCTTTTCTGCAAAAAAAAATAGCGTTTTAGTAGTAATAAGTAAGAAATAATAAAGGGCAGTACTCGCAGAAATACTTCCCGTCAGTAATAGCGTTCGTTCTTCAAACCCCATCACTCTAAACGGTTATAACAAGGGTTGGTGACATAACTGAGCAAAATTTCCCATCTTGCAGTAATAAGCATGGCATTTCAAAGCTGCCAGTAATCGTACTCTACATTCTTCCCAAGTCCCCAAAACAGTCCAAATGAATGCTTAGAGTCTGCACTAAAGCTTTCTGCCTTCTTCACAGTAAGACGACAGAAGTAATAAAGTTTTAATAGGCAGAAATACGTTTCAGTGAGGGTGAGGTGAATAATTTCTGCCGTTTTTTATAAAAAAATACAGGAAGTAAAACTTTTTCTTAGTAAATCACTTGGACGAAAGGTTAAACCGGCTAGTACACGCAGAAATGATTTCCCCAGTAATATCTAGTCATGTCTGGCATCCTAGCAACTGCAGCATTGGGACTGGATGGAAATTTCTCTCTTCCCCTCCCTCTCTGTGTCCCTCACACGTACACTTTCCTGCCGCTTAATAAGTATTGAGCCGTGCAAGAAAACAACATACTAAGGATATTACTGTTCCCTGAAGTCATACACCGCCAGTATGACAATATAGCTATATTACGACAATATAGCTTCCCGTCTGGATCATCGATAGGTACCGCTTGATTTTATTCTGAATAAGGAAAAACGGAAACGACGGGCGGGGCAGACATACAGTACTAGAGGTTCTCCCCCGAAAAAAAGAAAGACCAAGTTATGTTCTTTGGGAGAGACCTTTACCACGCCAATTTTTATAGAGCGTTGGGGCTGCCGCGTAAGAAAAGTACGAGTTGTCATGGAAACCTGTTGCCCCTTATGGAAAAAGGGGGCTCCAGTACCGAATAACCCACGTATCGCTTGTTCTCATCAAATAGCTGCTTCTCCACCCTTCCTATACCCCGACAACCCAACTCCACCCACTCACCTCGCATGCGTTCGTAAAATCCCCCATCTCCTTGCCTTTTCATGACCGGGAGCCACTCCGTAGCGCTGCCGTTTAACTAATGCATCGTCTCGACAACTCGCAATTTGGGATGCTCTCGTGTAACGAACTTTCACTGCAAGATACAACGCTCCATCATCTACTGTCTTTCGCGGTGTTTGCATAATTTCCAAGAAACACCAAACAGCGCTTACATAATTCACCAGACCTTCGTTCCGGTACTTAAAAAGTCCAGTACAACAGCAAGATTCATTAGGCCAGATATTTACGGGCAAACCGAAATACTGGCAGAAATAGTACTCATGCTAGTCGATCATAAAGAATTCATTCCTGGCCAGTAATCCTAAAGAAATGTCAAACTGAAGTGGCTTCCTTAAACCCGCCGGCAGAGCAGACGTTCAACCAAGTATGAGGCAGTACAGGGCAGAAATACTGGCTCTTTCACGACCTCTGCAGAAATACTGGCTCTTTCCTTAGGGTCCGTATTGTAAGGTTTTTTCCGTGCGGCAGAAAGTGTCAGCCACTTGATCAATACTTCCCGTCATTTTACGCATTCCAACGTGTCGAGTAAAGTACGAAGCTATTAACCGTTTACTTCCAAACAACTATGTAAGAAACAGACATTTAGAAGCTGGTGCATTTCTGAAATTGCCCCTAATCAGTTCTGTAAATGATCAAATTACTAAATCACTGAATTAACAAACTTCTGGCTTCCCGAAACCGTCCATTACTTATATCTCAAGTTGTGAGTGGTTTCGGTTTCTGCTCCTGTACTTCTGTTTGAACTTCTTCAGAATTCCAAAGAAATATTTCTGGGCAACCAGGTTCCTTTCAGTGATGGGGAAAAGGACTACGAGGTGAGTCTTAAAGTCAGCAGATTTTTTATTCGCGTTTTTATCTCCGGCTGCCGAACATGTGTCTCCGCGGTGAGTTACTGGCGGTGTATTTCTTCACAAATGCTGAGCAGCTCAGCTCGCCCAGTAGGGATTCACCGCCAAGCATTTTTTCGTAGGAAGGAGTAGGAATAAAAATAAATAAAAGAGTGAATTGAATCTGGCGTGCCTTAAAGGTACACAAAAAGGTCCTGCGATTAACACGGAAAAAAGGGAGCCAACTCGAAATGAAAAAACAAGCTGAAAAAACTAGTACTCACGCTTTTGTTCGACGAGGAGCTAAACAGTAGACCAGCTGCCTATTTCTGCAATTTAACTGTAGACAAAAAAGCAGCCGGGATGGGTGCGCAATAACGAAATTGTTTTTCGATCATTTATCTCTGACACACTGAACATGCAGAGCCTCTCCCAAGGATATTGCTTCGACTTTGAGATATATTCCTGCAGGAGACGAAACATCCTAGACGGTTCTGAGTACCAGAATCTCCTCCTCGACACACTTTTATGAAAATCAAAGCATCCAGCTTCTTGTTTTTCTTTATACTTTTTTTTTTTACTTTCCCCGAGTCGGTAGATTCACTGAATCATCAAACGAGGAGTCAACTTACTGCAAGACGACCTCATAGAAATAACAAAAGTGATACTTTTTGGCCAGTAATTTATATGCTCAAGCTTCAACTTGCTGCAGAAAGAACTACTGAAGAAATTAGAGGTATTTCTGCACAGATATTTTTTACAGGAAGAAACCAACCTTCATTCGCTAAAAATCTTATCGTAAAATAGCAAGAAATGTCTCCAGAAATGTGTATTTCTGGAATAACCTACTTCTGCAGGATCTATTTCTGCATAATATATTTCTGCAGTTACTTGGAAGAAATACAACTTTAATTCGCTAAAAACACTACAGGAAAATGAAAAAAATATAGATTCTTGAAGAATCGATTTCTGCACAGGTATCTGGAAGAAATAAAACTTTATTAACTAAAAACCTCACCGAAAAGCAAATGACGTCTCCAGAAACACGCATTTCTGGAAGAATCCATTTCTGCATTTCGATATCTCCACAAGTATTTTAAGAACTAAAACTTTACTCACTACAAACCTTTACCGGATAAAGGGAAATAAATTTCTTCAAAATCGATTTCTGCAGACTAAATATTTCCAGAATTTTTTTAACAGAACAGAATTAGTAGCTTTCCTCGTATCTACTTAGCATTGCAAAAGAGCAAATATAATTAACATAAATGTATTCAAACTGTGCCAGCAAAGCCCGAGTACTTCTGCAGTAATAAATAATGCTGCAGCTCTAAGACTGTCCCAAAAGTTGTCAATTCTTTCCCTCGAAGAATTACAGGAAACGCCGTAATATCGAAAGTCTAGAATTGAGCCACGGGTATCAAAGACTTCATATTACTGTCACCCCTACCCTACCGGAATATCCTAATGATTAAGTACTGGCATTAGTGGTTCGCCAATGCTTCCCAAACCGTCCCCCCCTCGTTATAAATGTATAGGATAACCGGAAAGCAGCCAACTCGCGTAAAGGTGTCAACGAACACCAAATTACTTGTCGCACTTTCTCTCTTTCTTTGGTCCCCCATTCCCACCTTTCCCTTTTTGCCCTGGGGCTTCATCACAAAGTGCGTCACGCAATATTCACGTTCAATGGTTTTGTACCCGGTACCTGTGTAACCCTTACGGCTAAGCATGGAAGTCCTCTGTACCCCACCATTGTATGACAACACGTTCTAGAACTAAGTTTGGTCGATCCCCATTTCTGCCGCTCGGATCGTAACTCTATTCATTTCCTTACAAAGAGAAAACTCCCTACAGTGTTTGCAATGACATAATCCATGTCCATGCAGTAATAAACAAATTTATCAACTCTCTTCCTGAACACTAACGCCTCCACCACAAGGTTGCACATACTTAAAAGCTATTCAGGCACGACGATCAATGTCTGTGTGCAGCAATTTCAAAAGCTACTGCAGATTGCCCGTTACAGTTCCTTCCGGAAGACCTTTGGAAGCTGACCTCTATGACCGCTACCTACCATTCCCATTTTTTCTATGAAAGACTGCCAGATGAGGCGAGCGAAAGGGGGAGGGTGGAGGGAGGGAACGGCTAACATTCTTAGAAGTCAATTAACTCTACAGAACGCCCCCTGGGAATAGCTGTTTCTCTTCCATCATGGAAAAAAGCTCCAATAGAGTTGTGCGGTCCTCTGGACGCTAGATTACAGATGACAGGTGGCGCTGACGCAAGCTAAGGCTACCTACAGTATGGGACGATGGGTCAGCAAATGAATCCTGGAAGAAATACAGCGATATTTCTGTCTGCGGCACGAGTTATGCTCTCGAGAGTTCTCGAGTCATTGACGCTGCAACATTACGGAAATAAGCTGACGATGGGGGGTCAATTTCCCTTCATGGAGTCATTTAGTTTTGAAGGTAGAATGTTTTAAAAAGTTTTCCAAGGCCACAGCAATAAATAACTGAACCTGATAGTTTTGGGAAGCACTTTTTTCTCTCTACTTTTGTTAACGTTGTTGGTCGACAAGGAACTTCAATGCCAAGTATCGATCAGGGTGGTCCTTTCTATTGCTTTTGTTTACGGTAAAAGGTTGTGGCTTTCGCTTGTATTGGCAGAAATGTTGCACTTCTTCGCCCTGTTTCTACTCCCATTGACGATTTATTTTATTTTCACAACCGCTGGAACCTCATTCGCTTGAGTTGGGCTATAGAATCTAGGCACTGAAGCCAATTTGAAATAGCTCTGAACGTTAGTTAGCAATCGACAGAAATAAAATGACTGAAGAAACGTAAGAAAATAGTGAAGTAATACTGCTCATTTGAATATTGTGTTAATATAAACATATAGCAAGTACGTTTTACAACGTGTAAGATTCAATGAAAAAATTGCTGCAGGAAACGCAAATTTCTGCAGCAATCTCCCCTATTATATAGTATTTCTGCAGTAACATTGATTCGATGTGTACTCTGTTTGAAGTAATTTTCCCAGCTAAGTAATATTCATGCAGTAATAGGATGGCAGTAATAATCTTTCTTAAGGAATATTGTTGCAGAAATAAATAGTTCTTAAGTATTTTCGTAGAGGTCGTATTCTTGAAGCAATAATTTCGCAAAATCGCATTTCTGTAGAAAGATCCGAGAAATCAGGAAGTGCTCATTATCTACAATTATTTCTGCAAGAAGTACGAAAGAGTTGTGAAAGAGTGAAACACTAATGATTTGTGCAGATTTCAACAGAAAAAGTTTTCCAACCAGGCGAAATTTCTGCTAAGCAATATTTCTGCAGAAATAAACTACAGTAAGCTTGATATCGATTGAGAAAAATGCTCATTATCCACAATTATTTCTGCAAGAAGGATTCACGAGCTGTGAAAATCAACAAATTTGAGCCGATATCAAAAGAAAAAGTATTGCAGTCAGGCGGAAATTTCTTCTAAGAAATATTTCTGCCGAAATACACTAGTGGAAGCTTACTATCTGCAATTATTTCAGCCAAAACGCATGAAAGCAGTCGATTTTCAAGTTATCACATTTATTGCAGAAAACATAAAAAGAACGACCAAGAGATGTTGCGCCATAATATTCGGAAGAAATAATACCTGCACAGTCATTTATTATTCCTGTGAACCTGCAGGAGAACAACTGGCTTTGGCATGGGATTACGTTCGATTGTCTAGAACAGTTTCAGTCCAAATGCATCTTCTAAACGTTTCAATAACATCCACTTAGTGCAGAAACAACAGTATCCAAAGCTGCAGAAATTCCACAGTAATTTCCTACAAAACACGTCCTCCGAGACAATTCTTGTTCTTTCTCTTCGTCTTTCCTAATATTTCCCTCAACGCTGTTGGGATCACTCACCAGTATTGTATTGCTCTCTGTATTTAAGGAGGTTTCAGACACTTGAGGGACATTGCTGTTAATGGACTTTTAAGTCTGTAGCCATAAAATCTGCGGGCGGGTACCACCACACCCTTTTTTGGCCAAACAAAAGGCCTTAACCAAACTCCCCATTAAATACAGTGAAATGTGTATCAAGCACCAAATGACTGATACGCTGCTTTATCTTTTCTTTTCTTTTAAGGAGAGTTATGTAGTTTATCCCGATGGCAACGTCGATATCGACGTCCCACCACCACCATCACCCCTTCGGAGCGCCGTGGCTCCATCTCACCGCTTCCTTGGTGTGGCTGGCCGACGTACGAGTGGATGCGGCGTGGATGGTGTCCGCACAAGCACCCGAAAATGTCTCCGACAACAATAGCTCCCGGTATGATAACACCAGTCGGGAGAACGACCTCGTCTTCATGGATAATTTGCAAAATAACAGCAGCCAGATCAATCGCACCTACTCCTACACCAATGAAACCCACGAATCAGGAGACGATCTCGTTTTTACCATCCTTACGTCAACCATCCTGGGTCTTATGATCCTCGCCACGGTGGTCGGTAGGTTAAACCCTATATTTCTTCCATTTGTTCCTCAATTTCTTCCAATTTTTTTCCGCTGTCTCTGTCTCGCTTCCTTATTGCTTGGCCTCTTTAAGTTAGCGAGCTAATTGCAACAACTTTGGCGGGAGTCTGCGGTTTGACCTTGCCACTAGAGCGAAGAAATAATCCCATTACTGCCAGTCTTTTTCGTTTATTTTTGTTGCCTTTTTTTTGGCGGCTACCGATCTTCCTAGCTCAAGCCCCTTTGAGAAAGTTATGGCCAACCTACTTGGGAGGGTCGACACAAGAGCCATGAAAGGCAAATGTTATTAGGTTAGACGATTCAACCTAGTAAACTAACCCGGACTCGTCCAATTGTTTTTCTAACGAAGCGTTGGTTCCCGCCACATAATGGTGTTCGGGAAGTAACCAGATCGCAATTACTCTAACAGTGTTGCCTTGGCATTCGAACTTGGGGGTTTTTATCCAAAGATTTCTGTGCGAAAAAAAGATTGAAAAGCGACTGTTCACAAAAAAAGCTCATGGATTCCGTGATTTGAATACCCAACCGCTGACAACCTTCTTCTTTTCCTCAAAAGAAAAACGGCGAGTTGAAGTTATATCGATTTGCAGTAATGTGGTACTGGCTAGATATTTCTGCTTATTTCTGTGTGCCATCCAAAGCCTCGCAACACTTTAAAAGGTATTTTTTTTACTCTCTGGCTTTTCTGCTCGACGGAGAAGACTCGAAGGTCCGAAACGGTGAAGGTGTCGAAACACATTTCTGCCAAAAAAAATCTGAAAAAAATCGGAAGAAATGTTCACCCTTGAGAAGATTCTCTGTCGACAGATGAAAGCGCACACTGAAGTTTCCTATTGAATTTTTAAGTGGATACCGTGTGGAAAGAAGTATTTCTAATATCTGCGTTTATTACTTCTATCAGAAATGCTTTGAATGAGCGATAAGGTATTATTGCTGCATTTTTCCATAGTAATAACACAAAATACCCACTACTTTTGTTGAATTCTCCGTTTACTTCCATTCCAGGAAATTGTCAAGTCAACCTTGACATTCATTTACCATCGCAGAAATGAAAGAAATATCACAAGTTGGAAGATTTCTGTGTTCTGGTTTTTCAAATGCAAAAGCCAGCGAAAATGAGGCCAGTAACTGTGGATTCACAACTTTTTTGTTGCACAATTAGATTATGGGAAAGAAGCTACTGAACCCAAAAGAGGCAACCGTAACTAACGACAGAAATATGTGAAATATATTTCTGAAAGGCTTTAAAATCAGATCACGTCCTAAAAATATCTCACTAGTTAAGAATGCTCCCCAGAAAAAAATGAAACGGATGTCTAAATGTGTTTACGCAGTGGTTAAAAACAAATACTGGACTGACATTGCTACCCATGGTATTTTTCGGCCAGTACTCGGTCACTCGGGACTGAAAGCTACTAAGCAAACCTGGTGGTACTGCTTGGCTGTCTTCCAGTTCAAGCGGCCATACATTCGATCCACAGCTAAGTTTGCCGAGTGGTGGTTCTGGATATTGTTTCCTTTCCGAAAAAATATCTCTTAATTCGGCGTAAAAATCTTGTTAAATATGAAAGAAATATGTCAGCTGATACTAATTTTTGACAACAGGCAATCCTTCACGGGCGAATCGCTGTCACGCCGTGAGCGACGGGTTACTGGACGGTCCCTGATGAGCGATGCGGACGGGCGTGGCCGTTTGTAATCTTATTTCTTCCAGTCCACTAAACCCAACCGGCATTATTACTGTGCCACATCGCGCCGCGCCAAATGGAAATGTTGAAACGCGAACGGATAAAAAAATATTAAAGGAAAGGGACCCCTCTTTGCTCGATATACTTATCATTAAAAGGGGTAGTAGTCTTAGGTTTACAATTTCAAATTTCGATTTGCGATATTTCTTTGAAAGAAACTGAAACCTCACCGCAGCTATTTTGGAGTATCGCCATTTCATTTGCATACCCTCCATGGACGCAAAAGCTTTCCGGGTTTTGAGGATCAAGTTCCATGACGTCAGTAAATCGATGCTATGCATAAAATCTCAGACAAAACCCTGCTTTTATGAGAGCGGCTGCTTTTACCTTCGCACTCTCCACGGATACACGTACTGCACTATCGTATATTTTCACCCGGGCATATATAGTTAAGGGATAGGAGAGTATGTACGTACCAGGGAAAGGAAGCCTATAACTTGGCGGTCATGTCCGCAGAAAGCGGTTGGCCCCCTTGGAGATGTTTAAACCTGACAGCTTACCTATAATCGTTCCCACCTAATGTTCGCAAGATTAGCCAGAAATGTATATGATTTCACTAAAAATCGTCAGATTTTAGAGGGGTGAACGACATACCGCTACTTCTGCGTCAGAACTACAGTACAGTACCGAAGTAATGTATTACTGACCCATCATAAGGCCCGCTCGGTTTACCTTGACAACCCCAGACATTTCTCCCGTAACAAGTTGCTTCTAGGCACTTAGAAAAATTCTTATTTTTATGAGAAATATCGGGATTTCTACTAGAAACAGAATTTGGTTTCTTCCTACGCATTGCTACAAGAAATGTCAGGATTTCTGTTAGAAATAATGGAAAGAAACTTGTACGCGAGTTATATCTGACCTTTTTAACTTCCTGCAGCAAGTAACCATGGTACTCTAGTGAGAGATTCTACGTTACGCAGAGGTACAGCAAAGTGCAGCATATCTGCAGTAATTCAGCAGTGAAGTAATACATCAGCAGCTTATTTATGATTGAGTTTCGCTTGACGCAGAAGCTTTATAACAACTTTATACTACTTTTGGAGGTATTAAACTACTACAATCGTGAGACTTCTGCAGTGTTACTTTCAAAGAAATATGGTTTATTTCTGCGCGCGAGTTATTTCTTCCCTTTTCAGCTTCTCACAGAAACTAACCGAAGTTGTGGTACTCTAAAGTAAGAGATTCTACTTGACGCAGGGTTACAGTAAAATAGATTATTTCTGCAGTAATTCAGAAGTGCAGTAATAAATATGCAGCTAGTTTATTCTCGAGTTTTCGCTTCATGCAGAAGAGTTATAACAAATTTGTACTGATTTTGGAGGGATTAGACTACGACAATCATGACATTTCTGCGGTTTTACTTTAGAAAAAAGAAAACCAACGTTGTGATACTCAAGAATGAGAAAATCTACCTTACGCAGTGAGAAAGTAAAGTGCATTATTTCTGCAGTAATAAATCTGCAGCTTACTCATAATTCAGGTTACGCTTCAGGTGAAAGTCCAACAATAACTTTATACATATTTGCGAGTGGTTAACTTACAGTAGTCGTGACACTAAAGGAGTATTACTTTCAAAGAAGTATTATTTCTTCCTACGCGAGACATTTCTTCCCTTTTCAATTTTAGAAACAAGGAAGCCAACGTTGTGGTACTCTAGGAGAGAGAGATTTCACTTTACGCAGAGGTACAGTAAGGTGGATTATTACTGCTATAATTCAACTGTGCAGTAATACATTTGCAACTTATGTATGATTGAGTTTACGCTTCATACAGCTTTATACCCACTTGGGAGGGATTACACTACTGTAATCATGACATTTCTGCACTATTAGCCCCAAAGAAATACTACTTCTTCCATAAATTGTTTAAGCGTATAAGCTTTACATTTGCAAGAAAACTCAAGCTTTGTACCTTGCAGCTGACTGACTCAGCTATTAGGCACCGAAGAGGAACGCATACTACTGCGGTAAAGAATCTTCAAAGTAATAAATTTCTAATTTTTCTCTATAAAGAAACTCTGTAGAAGCTCCAAGCTGGCAGTAAACGGCTTGCAGACATTAAAAATGTATAAAAGTTACCTCAGATACAGAAACTATTTGTGAAGCAACAGCTTCAAAGAAATACCGACTTATCTTCCTACGACGCGTACCAGCTTTACTGCCTTTCTTCAATCATTCAAATCAACGATTCCTGGTACATTTAATGAATATTTGACTGTAAAGAGGCGAACATCTCTATAGACACAGAGGCACGCACTCTCTGTAGAAATATCCTACAGTAGTTGAGTACCAGCTTTACATTTCTTCGGTACTTTGAATCAATGTTCCCTGCTACCTTCAGAATGAATATTTGATTGTCAAGAGGCAAACATGTATGCAGCCACAGAGGTACGCATATCTGCAGAACTATGTTCTGGCCCAGTAACGATCAAACTTCGGCTCTCCCACGTGGGAGTTATAAGGAAACTCGAAGCTAGGCTCCAAAAAGCTATCTGCCTCAGTTATGCATATCAGGGACCGACGTACGGAAACTATTTCTGCAGTAATAGCTTCAAAGGCCAACCGTTAATACGCCAAGTCAAATGCTCCTGGCATGCCGTAGATTCTTTCTGCGAAGCTATACCACGTCGGTCGCCCCAGGCTTCTCTGATCAAAAATTCACCGACCACGAACTATCTGCATTGATCCTCGGCAAGCCCAAATAGTATATATATACCGTCCACCCACATCCCCCAAACTTCTTCTGAACTCTTCGCTTGTCTCTCCCCCTCTTTGGGGTCGCCAACCCAGTCGAGCAGCGACCCATCGATTCGATTCTCGCCCTATTGTGAGGACCCGTATATACGGTATTACTCTTTGACGCCCGAGCTGTGGTGTCGATGTCATTTCCCCTCATAATGAACATCATCACCGGCATTACCTTGTTTAGGTTCTCGTGGCCAAGATACGACCTTGAAGTATTACTGGCAGAAATAAAGAAATATAGTAATCGTTATAATCACAGTAATTAGCTTCCCGCGTAAAAACCTTCGTATCAGAAATAAGTACTGGCTCTGGGGACAGAAATGCAACCCGAACGTGACATTTGAAGACTAATGGATTGGAGTTAACCTTCGTTGCCTCGCCAGCTGGACGCCCAAACCCTACCAAACACTTTTTTGTCGTACACTCGCCAAAAAATACAACACGACAACTAAACCAATTGCTGGAAGGGGCATGTCACAGCGTGACAGACACTACAACCTTTTCCGAGGTGTCTCGTTCCCATTCAAGGGCTTTTTAAACGAGACTTAGTCACGTGTTGTCGTGTTTTTCCCGCTTTGCAACATTTATTCGAATTTCTTCGCATTTCTTTGCATTCCTTTGCATTTCTTTGCAAGTGGGCGACCCTTTAAAAAACTTTTTTACAGGAATCAATGATCTAATATCGGAAGACCGGTAATTTCCACTCCCCTTTCCGACTCCCTTTGCCAAAACCCCTTGTTTACATGACTACTAATAGGTAAATAAAGTAATATATCTGCCACCCGTCTCCGCAACCTGTTCCTGGGGGGGTGAAAGGCCCACCAAGCGAAAATTTTAACGATTTAATCGAATCTTCCCGTGATTTGTTGTTTTTATTCATTTCTTACGTTTATATGTGCCTACTGCAGTATCGGACAAGGAACTTGATAGGTTAATACGCGTAGAATCTTACATTTCTGCACATTTCTGTCGTTTCTAAGCACTTTTTTGTTTGAATTTATATTCATTTCCGCAACACTTTCGTTATTTCGGCCTATTAAGGTACTTTTAGCGTCCCATAAAGAGGAGAGTAAAAGTATTCTACATTTTTAGTATGCTATTTCTACCATTTTACTTTGTGTCTGCATATTTCTGCCGTTCTACGTTACGTCTGCGGTATTTTTTTCCTTTTAATCGTAAGTTTCGGAAAGACAAAGGTGGTAGCGCAAGTCTATTATGTAAATCTGTCTTTTCCTAGCTCTTTACTGCATACTTCAGCACTATTTATACATATTACTGCGTTATTTCTGCCTACACGCAGTCATTAGAACCTGCAGCCAGACATGCTCAACAAATTCTTTACTGTGTCTGTCTCTGCCTAAGAATTTGATCTATTTATTACTATTTATTCCTACTTATTTATTACTTATGTATTACTACGTATTTATTACTGACGATTTATTTATGCCATTTATTTATTATTTTGTATTATTAAATACAGGTATTTAGTAAGTTGGAGAACAAAGAGCGACGAGGCTTGGCCTATTCTAGGTCAAACCTATATTACTGATTTCTGCACATTTATGGACATCTCTGCGCTATTCCTACCTATTTCTGTGCTATTCTTCCTCCTGCAGCCATTATAACCTTAAGATAGACAAGCTTAACAATTTCTTTACCGTGCCTGCCTGCTGCCTAAGATTTGTTGTCCATTTCTGCCTTATTTTTACTTATTTCTGCCTAATTTTGAACTACAGTACTTGTGCGTCATTTCTTCTTGAAGCGGTTTTTAGTAAGTTTGAGAAAGACGAGCGTCGAACAATGCCTATTCCAAGTCTAACGTACATTCCCCATTTCCGCACATTTCGGGACAATTCTGCATTATTTCTTCCTATTTCTCCGCAATTTCTTCCTCCTGCAGCAATTCTCAAGTTCTATGAAGGAATGGAGAACAATTTGCATTCTAAACTTTCTGCATTACTTCCAATACAGCTGCGCTATATCGGCAACGTGTAATTACTACGAACCTTCAACTCGATGATCCTAAACAGTCTGCCTGCAGCTATCCTACGATCTGCACTGCACGATTTTTCTTTGCGCGTATTTCTGCCAACTGGCTAAATTACTCTCGGCGAGTAGGATTCCCTCGAGATTTGCACCAATTCCTGCACAACATATATTTCTGCCTTGCAAGTAATTAACGAGTCTCTCGCAACCCAGTGGAAAGTAAAAGCATATCTGTCTCACTAAGTAATCCAGTACGAAAAGTCCGAAACTCAACCAGAGTAATAATTCTAGAGTAGTCGAAATACTGGCAGAACTCCCCTTCTGTCCAGTAAAAATTACCCAAACACAAAAGAAACCAAGGGAAAGAGAAGATTATCCCAGAAACTACAAAATATTAGACAGTTCTGCCAGTAAAACGATTTATTTCCATGAATAGCTCGACGATTATACATATTTCTGTCAAAGAGATATGTAGTTCGGGATAAATCAATGGAGCTGTCTCTTATTCTGAATATTTTCCGAGAGCCGCGGTAAAAGAAGCGGTCAAGGGAGGTGACAACATGATAAGAAATCAATGAACCTGGACATGGCTTGCACCCCCCGCAGAAATAACGATATTAATAAGCAACGCGAACCAACATCTTCCCCTAAAGCCCAAGTGGCTAGTACAGCTGCCGGCATGAAATTTACCCTTAGAAAGAAACGGGGAGGAAAAGACGAAGGCTACGGTATGGCGTGTGAAACTGGGCGCCAATAAATCGA
Source organism: Lepidurus couesii (assembly GCA_022832235.1). Classification (NCBI taxonomy): domain Eukaryota; kingdom Metazoa; phylum Arthropoda; class Branchiopoda; order Notostraca; family Triopsidae; genus Lepidurus; species Lepidurus couesii. Next base: position 13,132 of record JAGJRP010000019.1, on the reverse strand, counting down.
TTGAACTATAAAGCTTTCCATCACCAGTCCCATGCCAGTATTTCTTCGCTCTTCGGTATTTCTTCGCTCATTCAATTGCTTATTTACATGTGACAGGCCTAATTTTGCCTTTTGCCATGCTGGCTTCCGATACTTTCTGGACCCGACGAAGGAATCAATCCAGTCTGGTACTCCTACTCGTAAATTAACCTGTAAATGCCGGTACAATTTCTGCAGCTAACGCTCAAATCTGGTTATTGACTTGTTTTTGTTTATGGGTCATGCTCTCCTTCGCAGTAACTTGTCGATATTAGACCGGCAATGCGAACACGGAGGTCCATTTCCTAAGATCTTATCCAAGAAATACAAAGTGAACAAGAAAAAGGTCAGATAGCTCTACAGTGTGGGGAGGGATTGCTGTGCCAGATTGCTGCAATGAACTCTAGTTGGTTTGGGAAGAAAAGCGGCTTTGCTCGAGGTGCGATTAAAAGGTAGCATGATGTACGGAACGAAACGCTTTTGCTTCAAAGGAAAACCTGCCTTGATTGGTGTTGACATAAGCTCTTACCGGCTGGATAGACAAGGTGCCAACTGCTTCCCGCCAAAAAAGAAATTCCTGGTATTTCTTTCAGCTTCTTTGTCTCTTTGATCCGCACAGAAAACTTCCGGCCAGTGCACAATTCTATGAAAATAACTATAGCTGCCAACTGATTCTGACCGTTCGCATAACTCGAACTTTTCCAACTTTTCCAATACTAACAACTTTTGACGCGCAGAAATATGGGAAACTTTGTATCTGCCACTATGAAAGAGATTTTTCTGCGGCAGAACGGAGGAATTTCCATTGTTGGACGCTAAAAAAGTACCAGCTTCTATAATCTGTTTTTCCTGCGTCGACTGGCTTCTGCAGTTGTTTTCTTATTTTCGCGGGAAGATCGCAAAGATCGGAAGAAAGAAATATCACGATTCAATTGCCTAAACTCATTTCAGAAATTGCAAAGACCTTGGCTGCCACACCTGAGCTCCCACCTAAAGGTATAAAATAGCATCCGACTATAACCGGCACAACAGAACGACAGGACAAAGGAGCCGTAGTTTATTAATGGTAGAAATACAGGTCGGTAGGAAGAAATTCAATCCGCGAATGAAGTTTCACTTGATAAAAATGAACCCCAAATCTTTTGAAGAACAAAGGCTTGTTTACAACCAGTTCTTCTTCTATTTGATTGCTCTTTTATTCGCCAAGCCGAGCCTCAAATGCGATTTGTAGTCATATTTCTTCATATTTCTGCACTACCAGAAATAACAGAATCAAGACCAACGTGATTTCGTTCTTTTAAGTAAATAATGCCACCTTCCTGTCTGATTAAGCTTTGTCTACGGAACTTCCTGGTTTTTCTTGTTCTCTGGTACCAGCAGTCATATTTCTACAAAGAAAGCCGCAGATATACCTTCCTTCATCCAAAATACGGCAGTAAAATCCGCCAAGAGGGAAAACCTAAAGAAATTAATAGAATTAAACATACCTTCTATTTCGAAGTCTTATTTTTGCAAAGCAAGCCGCAGGTGTGCTTTATTTCTTTTAAATTCTGCAGTAATATCCGCAAAAAAGATGCAAACCTACAAAAAGTCATGGAAATGAACATCTCTTACATTTTGCAGTCATATTTCTTCAAAGCAAGCCGCAGATGTGCCTTATTTCTTTAAATTCTGCAGTAATATCCGCAGAAATATGGAAAACCTACATAAATAAATACCACTGGATATCTCTACTATTTCGCAGTCATATTTTTGCAATCAGGCCACAGAAATGTCTTATTTCTGTTAATTTAAAAAATCTGCAGCAATTCCCGAAGAAATATAGAAACCCTACAGAACCCTACAGAAAACAATAGAAGTGAACACCTTTCCTGTTTCACAGTAATATTTCTGCTAAGCAAGCCGCAGATGTGCCTTATTTCTTTTCAATTCTGGAGTAATATCCGCAAAAATAGGGAAACCCTACAGAAATGAATAGAAGTGAACATTCTGTTTTCGTAGTAATAGATCTACAAAGCAAGCAGCAGAAATTTCTTATTTCTTTTACACTTATTTTAAATGATGCAGTATTATCCGCACATATAGGGAAACCTCGCAAAAATAGAGCAGAAGATTGCGTGCTATTCTTTCTTAAAGGAAAGACAGCGAATAAATGGACAATTTCTTTAAGATATATCTTCACACAGTAATCTCTGTAGGTACGAGTTGGCGTATTGCTTCCCTCCCATGAAACCTATCTGGCTCGCTATGATCCTTAATCCACTTCTCGTCAGAAAGCTATTAAGGGACTTGGACCTTTAGATGATAAAAATCAAACAAGAAGGAACACATAGAAATTTCATTACTGCCGTCCACTTGGGATTAATTGCTCTTTTTGTTGTGCAAGCATTGTTGCCTGCTACAGAAACTAGGCCATATATAACAAACCGTGCCGAGTTAACCATTATTTCGCTTAGGAAGCACTACGCAAGGTGTTTTACTCGCTTCTCGGAATGATACCTTAGGGTACACTGAATCAGCAAAGCTACAAGGAACTAATTGGCGTATCGCTCCTTTATGTCTGTTACAGGCAATGTTTTCGTCATTGCTGCCATTCTGCTGGAGCGCCACCTGCACTCGGTGGCCAACTACCTCATCGTTTCCTTGGCTGTCGCAGACCTTCTAGTGGCGTGCCTAGTTATGCCTTTAGGCGCGGTTTACGAGGTGAGCTTTTCAAATTACTTCAGGGTGTTTAGTACAACTGCAAGCTGCAGAAATGCTATGTCTACTTCCTTCAAAAAGTTCCCGGTAGCCATAATTAGTCTACTCCTACTTTAAAACAACCCGGGACAGTTAATTACAAGCCACCGAAAGCTGTATTACTGCCAGTATCTTTCAAACGCTAGCTAAAAGACACATTACTGTATTACTGGCTTATAGATAAGCCGGCAATGGATTCTGGGCCCCGAGCTTTGTGACATGTGGACATCTAGCGACGTGCTATGCTGCACTGCTTCCATCCTTCACTTAGTGGCCATTGCCGTTGACAGGTGAGCAACATTTCTTCCTATTACTTCAGAGCCTTTTTTTCCGCCCAATCTTGACTTCCAAAAAAATCCGATTTTTCCTTGCAACGTCCGGCCCTATAACTGAGTAAACAAAGCCGCTAAAGTCACTACAGTTGGCTATTCACGTTCACAAAAATTTGAAATCAGATTTTAAGGCACACAGTCAGAATTACTGCGAGAGCTTCACGTGGGATGTATGCTTTAAGGCAGCAATCAATGTCGTACCAGCATTATAGTAGTTTTCCTTTAGGTATTGGGCAGTGACCAACGTGGACTATATCTATAACCGTAACGTAGGCCGTATCGGTATCATGATCGTTTTGGTATGGGGCGTGTCCTTGGTCGTATCCTTGGCACCGCTTTTCGGTTGGAAGGACGCGGATTACTTGGAACGAGTCAACATCCACAAGAAGTGTTTAGTGAGCCAAGACGTGGCCTACCAAGTGGTGGCCACCTGCGCCACTTTCTACGTGCCCCTCACCGTCATCTTGATCCTGTACTGGAAGATCTTTCAGACGGCCCGGAAGCGGATCCGTCGACGACCCGGTAAAGTTGACACTACTACCAAAACTACTAGCGTTGGTCCGAACCAGGGTTGCAAGGGTAAAGGTCGACGGTGGGCTTGGTTCCGATCTCACAAGTGGCTTTGCAACCAACCCAAGGCTGAAGCCAGTAACGGTGATGGCCAAGACAACCACTATCTCCCGAAACCGTCCGACGACGGCCCCACTTTTCAGATCGTGTTACCTCCCTCCACCCCCATGCCGGAGCCAAACACTCACCGAATCTTAGGAGACGCCAATGACGAGCCCAATGTGATGGAAACCACTGCGTTTACCATAAACGTTACCGCCCCGATCATGGAGACCCATTTGGACTCCCCGATCCTCGAGCCGCAGCCGTTACTGGCTTCCAAGAACGGGTCCCATAGCCAGTACTCGCTCAACAACGGCTCGATGACTCATCTTTGCCAATCGGCCGGGGAGGTGCACCTCCAAGAGAAACCCAGTATCACCCCCCTGGCCGATACTAGCGGTCAAAGTCACGCTGTTACGCTGGCTAAAAAGGAAGCTGCCCAGCAACGGACTACGGTCCGTGAAAAGAAAGAGACGCTCGAGGCCAAGCGTGAAAAGAAAGCTGCCAAAACTTTGGCTATCATTACTGGCGCCTTTGTGGTGTGTTGGCTCCCGTTCTTTGTGTGCGCCATCACTATGCCCTTCTGTCCACAGTGTTACTTCGACGACACCATGCTCAGCGTCTTCCTCTGGCTGGGCTACTTCAACTCGACTCTCAATCCCCTCTTGTACACCATCTTCAGTCCCGAATTTCGCCAAGCTTTCAAACGCCTCTTGTGCGGGAAAACTTCCATGTCATCCTCCGCCTACCGGCCCAGAAAACTGCGATGAAGTAAAAGGCTTGATCCTTCCTTCGCATTCTCATTTCCACAAAAGATCCGAATTCGATAGAATCCAAAATCTCATAAAACCACCACTGATACAGGCAGTAATGTATTAAGGCAGTACTGGATACTGCAGTCCTCTAAAGTGATCCGCTGGTAACCAAACTGTTCATCGATCTAAACCCTATCGAAGTCGCGTTACTGAAAGTGAAGAAATTGCCGGTACAATTGAAGAAATGCCGATTCGAGTGCATAAACTACCAGTATGAGTGAAGAAACTAACCACGGCCGGTAACTACGGCCGGTAGGACTGAAGTAATTGCCGGTACTATTTCTATTAGGCCAACAATACGTGGCAGCTTAGGTGTGCTACCTACGGGAGATAAGTTCCTGCCGAATGAGCCTTTCCGGTGCAGGCTATTGGTGCAATCCATCTGATTTCTGCAGATAAGTATTGTCAAATGCTTACTTAACTCCTTCCCGAAAATACCTTTGAACTCGGGCAAAACATCGGCCTACGTGAAAGTGCAGCGTTAAGTTACGAAGCTCCAATTTCACCCAATCGGATTACTCTGTCTGACAGACTAAATGAAGTGGAACGCCTCTTCATTCGTACAAAGGACCGTGTGGCAGAAATACCGTCGAACCTGCCGAAAAGCTACTCCTAAGCCGACTTGCATCTGGATCCTTTTCTAATCCTCCTCCCCTTTTTTGGCAAAAAGGGACTCCGGTTGTGGCGACTTACCGCTATGTTCCTTCAATTACTGCGAAACTCCAATAACTTTCTACTCTTACGGTAGAAGCCCACGAAGAAATGCTCAATCGTTGCAGAAGTTTGGGGGGTTTGGAAATTCCTTCTTTACTACCTTTTCAAGAAGGAAATGTCTTGCGTCAATTCGACACGTGTCTCCTAAGTTCTGTAGCGGATCATCAAGGGTGAATTACTCTGCGTTCGGCAGAGATAAATTACTGCAAGTCCTAGTTAGCATAAACACATGTAAGACATTTCAGTGTCATTCAGGATCCACTGGATTTTTTGGTTCTATTATTTCTGCTCGGCGAAATTTCCATCGAGACAATTTCTCCGTGTTTTGTGCATCATTACTGAAAGTGACGTACAAACAACCGATAATAAAAATTTTACAAAAGTGTTAAAGAAACTTCCCGAGTTGTTGCTTGACGTCGACATATATAATCTCCGTGCAAATTTATTTATTATATTCTATTTTATTGCCCCCTTGAATGTGGGAAACTCAATTCCCAGATATGCAAACGACTGTTGGTGCTGCGCAGAAATAATAAGCGATGTACTGTCATACGCAGTGATTGCGTTTGGAAAAATGTACCAGACCCGATCCAAGTTTGACACTTGACCCAATACATTTAATGTACGCTATTTTTTCTGCAGTACTTTTTTCCGTAATATTCAACAATATTTCTTCGGCAGTAACACTCATTAACAACGAAGGGGTTTTTCTGCCGCAGTAACATTGAAACAGTAACATTCAACAATATTTCTATAGCCTTAATATTCGTTAAGACTGAAGGGGTATTTCTGACGCAGTAATATTGAAACAGTAATATTCAACAATATTTCTTGGTCCACAATAGTCACTAACACAAAAGGGGTATTTCTTCGGCAGTAATATTGAAACAGCAATATTCAACCATATTTCTTCGGCAGTAATATTCAACAAGATTTGTCGCTGCAATACTCGACAAAATTTCTTCGGCAGTCACAGTCAAACAGAATTGCTTCAATTCCTCTAACATTATTTACAAACAACACTATAAATACGCCATGGTACTGAAGTAATAAGACCGTCTTGAAAGATCTTTTCAGAAATAAGTTTAGACATTACTGCGCTTAAATCAATGCGTCCTTGCGAAGTTATTATTACTGCAAATATCGAATTACTAGCCTTTCAGGGAACACTTTCTTTGAATACTCCTGATGTCTTATCTCGGCCTCATTCGATAAAATTACTGTAAACAACTAAGCAGCTTTTCATGCCACATTTCTGTCTAATCCCCCACCCCCTTCACTCTAGATCTATTTCCGGAGACGTTAAAGCTTTATTTCTTCTCACCCTAGCAATGTGACGGGAAATAGGCAGAAATGCATAAGCAATTGATCCATCTTTCTTACATTCTATGGTTCTTTCTTCCTTTAAAGTTTAAACGCTCAGCCAAGCGGCTCATAAAATTTGAAAACAGTTTCTCTTCCTTTTGGGTTTAAGCGCGCTTTACCGTGGCATCCGGAAACATGAGGCGGCCATCTTTAGTTTTCTTTCTTATCTATTTTGGCACTTGGGGAGTTTATCCTCGCTCTGTCGTAAGATACCATAGGGAGGAAAATTCATCTTCCTCTTCCTTAACACAACATCATCCACCGTCTTGGCTATCGCCACTATACTTCCTTCATTTTTTCTTTTCGCTATCTTTTCTTATTTATTTTTCTCTCTCTCTCACTCTCACGCGTTTCTCTTTAGTTTTAAAAGAAACCCCAGGACCCCAAAACCACCTTAACTTGTATCTCCTTTTTCCTTTTGTCCACAGGATACAATGCCTGTCCTACCACGTTTCCCCAAGATATACTACACGGCCTACATGAGATGCTCTCTAATGTTATCGGAATGGAATGGCCGACTTGTCAGGACAAGTTGCCTTTTTTTCGGAAAGGTGGTGACAGGGGAGTTAAAATCTCCCTAGTTAACTAGGAAACACTGGGCAGAAGATGTCAACAGAAAAGTAAACTTTGAGACCACGAAGAAAGTGTTTACTGAGTGGAAATAACGACTGGCTTAAATAATAAAGTTATTTATCCAACAGAGCCGACACCCCAGCCCCATAAGACATTTCTAAGGGAAATTAGAAGTCATTTTTATGCACTGAAGTGATTATCTTCTCAGCATGTTTCCGTTTATCGATTCATTTATTTTAAACAGTAGGAAATCGGTTGTGTTGTCACGGTGCGCATTAAGACGTTCAAAGCTGTTTAATTTTGGAGTTTGGCAGTTAATAATTATGACACAAGCACAGGTTAGCTGTGTTAACACGAACATGAATATTTAATTAGATTATTTGTTGGGGGTTTTAATGCTGGGAATCCTGGAGTGGGTTTTGTATCGATAACCAACGGAGGAACAATTGATATTGGAAAAAGAAAAATGGCGTACCTTCAATCTTCTTTGGATGGTTGGATCGAGCGGAAGGACACGTGGTTCAACAAGAGCTTCGTAAAGTACTTAAAATACTTTTAACATGCTTTAGATATAATTGGAATTGAAGAGAAAATGTCTTAAACACAGTAGGAATCTTTTAAGCCTTTACTATCACAAACGGCCATAATTTGTTGCACAGTTAAAAAAAAGGCGTCACCACAACACGTTTTAATTGAAGAGTAAACACGTTGTATGCAGACGTCCTAACGGTCGCTCATCTGGAAAATGCCGCATGAGGGAATCTGCTGGCTCAAACGGTTTGCTAAGAATACGTTGCTATGAATACGTTATCTAAAGTAGCAAATAAATTTGTAGTGATATTTATTACTAAATAAAATGTTAAAGAGCTCCTAAAGATAGATATTTTTGTATTTTCATGGTTTGGTTTTGTCTACGAATATTTATGGGTAGTTTGGAGCGCATGGCTTGGAAGTTGCTGACCCGCAACAGGGGAGATCGCAACTCATAACAAGCAACAAGCAGGCTGCTCGAGAGGGCTACGGGCCTGAAAGCTGGGAAGCCGAACCGCAAGAAGGAACCTGTGCGGGTTGGTTCTAACGAAGTTATTTAATATTGTTTTAAAACTAACCACAAGACGTAGAGCAGTGTTTTACGGTGTCAAAAATATTGGCCAGGAAATGAAGAAGCGAAAGGAACTCAGACCCTGCGTTGTGTAGTTTTTTAAATAGAATGAGTTTTGCTCTGTCTTACGACTTTTATTAATGCCAGCAAGGCTACGCACATAACAACAATAGAGAGAGAGGGATTGTCCTGAAGTAAGCTGAAACATTGACTGGCCGAATGGCGAAAAACAACTGCCTTTTATAGGGGGCCAAACGTTGGGGAAAGAACTAGAAGAAAGGTTTAGAAGTACTGGGGAAAGGTTAGTTTTGGCGACACGTGCACAGAAAAGAATGGTTCAATAAAATAGAAAAACAGTACATTGAACACGTGCCGCTAAAAATAGAATAGGGGGTAGGGTAGCAAGGAGACAGAAAATGAAGGAGGAAACCAGAATTTCCGACATACGGCTCAAAAGGAAGGTAATTATAAGCTCTATTGTGTTTATGCGATTAATCTTTTTAGACCCACGCGTTTTGCCTGTTATAGTTAAATATGCACGACAACATTTTTATTTAAATATGAATTGGTAGGATTAAAACACATTTGTCTTAAAAAGTACTTTAAATTATCTATTTTCGTAGGTAGCTGAAAGTAGTGAATGACTGGAAGTAAATAATTCCTTACCTAAAATAATATTTAATAGTTAAATTCCTTGTTACATTTTAACGGGGGTCTATAAAATTAAACTTAAAATCCTGACGAACGAAAAGCTGACTTAGTGATCATGTAAAATTGTACAAACGAAAAGCTTGAGTGAGGTAAATTATTGTCGTATTTATCTATTTAACTGTATATCTTTTTAAGGTTTCCTTTACCGTATTTGGATTTCCGCGCGCCAAGAAAGAGATGAAGGAATACGGAAATCCCTGCAGCTTCTCGCCATCTAACGTTGGGAAAAACGATCACAGCTTGATTCCATTATTGTCAATCGTGATTCTATTACTTCCAAATGCTGCAAGCTTCTTGTGTGCGCTGTTTATCCTTACAATCTATTGAATTTCCCTTGGATCTGTAGTAGGAATTTGGAGTTCGCAGCGCAGAGATCGTTGACATTTTACGAACCCACAATTGCGATTACTCCTTTGATGCTTCTTGCTTTTGCTCAACAAAGGGAACTCACGTGGCGTCCCCAACAATCGTGAACCCTCTTATTCACGGTCAGATTTCAAAGGGAAGTTCAAAGGTTTCTTGTGCAAAGATCTATTCCCTCCGTTCGATTAACGGACAAATCTAGACTTTGACAACGCAAATACTTAAAACAAAATTTAACTAAAAAAAAACTAGTAAAAAAAATCCTTGGACACTTTTGATTCCTTAAAGAGATTCGGAATCATTTCTAGTTTCCTAAAAGGAAGAAACTGTAAGACACTGAAACAGAAGCAATAGAAGATAAAATTTATTTCTCTCAACTCACAAACGTTCAACAACTTTCAAACCAACCGATATGTTAAACATGTGGGGTACACTGGAAACAATTGAGCTACAATATAATGAAATCGCCTAAAGCTTTTATCAGAAACCACGTGTTAATTTATAGATTCTTTTTTTTTACATATAGGACTTAAGCAACGGAAAAGGTTGAGGCTCTCGCACTACGTTCGGCCAGAAACTGTTCACGCTGCCTATTTCTGTCTAATCGTAGCAATTTCTTGAATGCTACCCGGAAAGAGGGGTTGAAGATAGTGTAGACAATGGGGTTGATAGTTGAGTTGCAGTAGCCTAACCACAGAAAGAAAGACAACATGAATTCATGGAACACGCAAGTTTGACACAAAGGCATCATGAACGCCACCACGAAAAAGGGCAGCCAGCAGACGATAAACACTCCGGTTATGATGGCCAACGTTTTGGCGGCTTTTCGCTCCTTCTCAGACTCTTTGGAGGACTTCGGACACGTGGAACGACCACGTTTAGTACCCACGCGGCTCAGCTGCATGACGTACGATTGGACGACCTCTTCCGTCATTTCTCCTGATGACACTTTCTCAGGACTGTCGTGGTTAGAGGACAAAATGGCGGCTTCCGAAATCGTCGTAGGCGGCCGAGCAAGCGCCATTATGCTTTGAGCATTGACGCCAATCTTCCGTCGAATCCGTTTTTGAGCCGTTTGGAAAATTCGCCAGTAAAGGAACAAAATAACGGCCAATGGAAGGTAGAACGTGGAGACTGTAGCAAAGATCTGCGAGAGAAATAATAACAACGATAAGAATAGAGATTAGCAACCTGTTTAGTCGTAGATTTATGTAGTAGTTTTGTTATTTGGATAAACTACAGCGAATTCACACGGTTGACAGGGTCTATTTTCCTACTTCACGCATATTTGCTAGCATGCCATGCTATTTAACCTCCAGCTAATTGAAGATTAACGTGCAAGTTTCGTGCGTCACTCTTCCCAGTTACGTGTGCGTGTTGATTCAGACCTATTCATACGTATACTATTCAGGTAAGTTATACAGATTAAAATACGCCTTTATGATTACCCTAATAAATTTTCTTAAATTACCCTACACCAACATAGGTATGCAAAGATTATTTTATTATGTAAGTTGCTACGCCTCCAGTTACGATTTGGCTAACAAGTGTCAACGGAAGAATATGCGGTTAAAGCTGGCTTTACACTAGCCTGTCGGCGTGTCAAAACACGCGACAGACGACAGACACCCACGGAAAAAAAGCAGAAAAAAAGTAGAAAAACCGGCAGAAACAGTCAGACAGACTGACGACAGACGGAGTTGAGCGCTGCTCAACTTTTGGCGTCGGCACACAAGCGACAGAAGCCGATTTTCTGCTTTTTTCCGTGGGTGTCTGTCGTTTGTCGCGTGTTTTGACACGCCGACAGGCCAGTGTAAAGCCAGCTTAAATGGTTTCTCGCACGCACGAACCGCGTCGCTATGGTGTAGCTAAGCAACAAGAAATTATTCTATAAAATATCCACAACTGAACCATTTGGTATTCTTTACAACTAACAGTGTTAATAATTACATAAATATAGCATAACTAAAAATATGGCTTTTTTAAGAATTTGCATTTAAAATGATCTTAGAGAGCTTCAAGGCTCCCGTATACCGAAAGTTTATTTGACTTGATTTGGGACATTTTGCTGCTATAGTAAACTGTGGCGGCAAATGGTACTTTTCAGAAGCCAAATAAGCGTAGAAACTTTGCCAGCAATTAGCTATCTATTTCTTTTCTTACTTTCATACTCAAGGCTTTCACAAAAACAACAAAAACATCACTGCCATCTGGGACTCTTTTCCATTAATAAGCTAAGGTATACGGGAGCCTTAACAATGAATATCAACATTTATTGTAAATCTGTGCTTCAAGGTGTTTAAAAGTAACGCTGATGGCGCGCCCGTAGATATTGCTGGAACTGTCATACTTTAGCCGAGAAGGGATCTCGCTTCTCCTGTTGTGTTCTTGGCATTTAAAAATTCCGTCGTCCCGAGCTACAAGCCAAGAAAACTGTTCAAATCGCCTTAAGTTTCTCTTTGAATAATTTAATATAGGAGTGTTTTTGAGTTCGACTTGGATTTAGTGATACAAAATCGTTGTACGCTTACTCTCAAGTGAGTTTTGAATCCTAACTGCTTGCGCTATTCATATAACTAATCAATTATTCCTTTTTTGGTTCCAAGTAGACGCTGTTACCGCGGAGTGGAAATGCTTTTTTCTCAACAGATTAAGCCGCTAAAGAAGATGAACTGCTTCTTCTTCTTGCAAATCCTTGTTTATCGCTACATGTAAGTATTTTACTCTCTTTATTTAGCTCAAAGGGAAGTTTAATCCTTTCTTTTTAGATAATTTATAGCATTCAGGTTGACATTCAGATTCAGAAACGTTAGGTCGTGTTTAACCTAGAGTTGGACATGCATTTAATATTGGGATATTTAGTAAAGTTCCTACACTATATACAATTAATAAATTCCCGAAATAAGCCACGCTTCATAATGCAAAACTGGCGGAAATATCTCTTCAAGTATAAGAAATCAAAACATACCGAATGTTATTCAATTAAAGAACTAAAAGGATTGACAACTGAAGACCCTGAGCTGGCTTCTTAAGTTGCTAAACTGTTATAACCGTCTATTATAAATTAAAACTTCTAAGATCCCAACGAGTTCATAACTGCTTTCCTTTGCTACAAAAAAATCTTCGGAACTCGGAACCACATTATGTTACTTATTCAACGGAGTGGTAATCAATGATTAGCAAAGCTGAAGATAAAGTATAAAGTCCACCATAACGAGACGTGTATGCTTGAAGCGTGAATTTCTGCTTTAGTTGACCCAGCAAGATCCCGCAAGTTTGCCATGCATATGTTGGTGAACCGTTCAACGGGCGAGATAATTGTTTGAAGGGAAAATGCATTTATAGGGAACATCATGATTCCGGTCCCTTGATTCCGGTAGCTTAGGAAACGCTTTTTCCATTTTTCTCCCCCTTTTACGTTAGGACAAGCGTGTACTTGCTCTTGCTTTTGCAACAGCGGCAAGCTTCTTGTATATATGGTTGACTTTGGCACTAAGCTCGCTATTTCCATAAAAACTGTGATGGCGGGGTGTATGGCCAAGGAGAAATGGGGCACTCTGATCCCTCGGTGACATCAAGGGTGCAGAAAAATGCTTTCTGTTGCGTCACTTCTCTAACCTATAAAATTTTGTCGCGAGCAATGACCACTTAACAGTAGATGGGAGCCCGACTTGCGTTGAAAGAGGGTAGTCAACAGCAAAAATGAATGTCGTAGGGTAAGCATAGAGAAGGCATGGAGGCTCAGACGCAGTAGTAACGATGAGATTACTGAGTCATTGGAGTGCTCC
>JAGJRP010000217.1:0-65272 GCA_022832235.1 Lepidurus couesii | reverse complement strand
TTTGTTTATTTACCTGAGCTACTTGTAAAAGCTGTAAGCAAAACCAATATTCACGGAAAACAGTTTGTTGTTGTTTGTTTACCTTAAGTTAGATGTACTCAAAATGGCGGATTTCGCCAACTCTTGCCGCGAGAGGCGTAATTTGGCAAAAGCTCTATACGCTACCTTAACCTGGTTCGCGGGTTACTATTTAGTAAGTGGGGGGGTATAGTGAACAAGCGCCTTTTTTTTTTGCTCGATTAACCTTCTCTTAACCGTTTTTACAGAAGGGGATGGAGGAAGAAACGGAAGAAGAACAAGAGCTCCGGGAGCAAGAAGCACATGATTCACCGGGTAACCAAACCGAGAGAATGCCCAAACTGTTCGGAAAGCAGGACAAGCAGAAAGTCTTTATTCCACGAGACGCTCTCATGTCTCGCGCTGAGAGCTTGAAAAAAGCCGTGAGACAAATTATGGAGCAAGCGGATCGTCTTTTGGATGAGCAAACCGCCGAACCGGGGCGAGACAGCAGTGCGCATTCCACGCCCATACGTGTTAAACTGGTGTCCAAAACTCCTCCCACCGTGCCTCCCATGTCGAAGCTCAGTGTACCCACGTACCCGGGCACGGAATTCGTTACCGCCAATGAACTCTCACCTTCTCCTTCTCCGCTACCCCCGCCCTTGCCTTCACTCACCACCAATTTCCCTTTCCTGCCTGCCGTTTCCTTCTCCTCCTCCCCTCCCTCCCCCCAACCCGCTCGGCCCCGCCCTCGGCCGCAACTCACGTACCCGGAAAACTTGGAAAGCGAAGGCGAGGAAGACCAGGAAGCCTTATTGTCATTACAAGCCCAGCTGCAAGCTCTGTCGCCCTTACCGGATTCGGAATCCTTCGTTTCCACGGAGTTTGACTTGTCAGGCTTGGCCTTGCCCGTGCCTTTGGAATTCGCCGACACGGATTCGCTAACCAACAACTTTATCCCTCGCGCCGAAAAGGAGTACGACGAAGAAGATTCCTTAGCTGCGACCACGCCCCTTCCGCAGGATTTGGGGCCCGTGACGATCTACGATGCCGCAGACGAAGAACCCAACCAAGTCGAAGAGAAACCCATCCCCCAATTAGCCACTCCCCTTATCGCTCTTCTGATCGAATCACCTTCCCCCGAGAATTCCGCGAGTCAACACACCATCGTTCAAGGCGACAACGAGGACCCAAAACCGTGGGCAGCGTTAGGCGAGCGGATCGTGGAAGGCGCCGAAGCGACGCCGATTATCCGAGTTTCCAGGGCGCATGCGCCGTCAGCCAGTCCTTATCGAGGTATGTTAAACCTATTTTTCTTTTCAAAAGGAAAAATAGGAACACACTTTGCTTTGAGAATCCCATTTGAGTGGCGTATATCCCTTGCTACCACTGACACCATAAAAGACACACACACACATGTACCCGTAAAATGAACGCATGATCTTAACACGTTTGTTGATTGCGTTCACGTTGAGGCTTGCGAGCTTTCTAGCTTCTTGACTTGCATTGAGTAGGAGTTTTGAATGTTAAAAGTTGGGGGATAGAGACATTAAAAAAAAACCACACCCTACCCCATGTCTGGTTGTAAATCGTAGGTCCCGCAACGCCAATGCAAATGCATGCGCGCCTGGCCCTGCCCATGTCCACTCTCCTACCTGCCTCTGCCTCGTCAAGACGCTCGAGCCTTGAACCTTCTCCCACAGCTTCTAGACGCATTTCGACGGGGTCAGTGCTGCTCCTGTCCACTGGAGGGGGCGGCGTGGCGCCCAGTTCAGGATCGGCTTCGCCAGCCATGGGACTCTCCGCAGCGGCTATGCTGGCCCCGCCTCCTCTCCATGCCAATCCGAGGAGTCCGGAACCGCGACGCGAGAAAGAGAAGAAGGAAGAAGAAGAGATTTGGGCGGCGAGGAAGCGAAAGTTGCCTATTATTAACCCGCTGGTGGCCTTACCAATGTGGCCCAGTACGTAAAAAAAAAAATTCTGTGTATACGTTTTTTTTAATTGTCTGTGTGTACGTTATTTTCCCTGGGTTTTTCTCTTTGTAAGTTCCATAGAAAAAAAAAAGAAGAAAGGAGGAGATGATTTTGTTTTTGTTGAAGTTAAGCTGCAAGCAAGTCTTAGAAAGGGGCTTTCTCTTGTGCTTGGTAGCCAGTAGGGGCCATGAATATTACGTTGCGTATATGTGACTTTGACGCGTGGGATATGCTGTTCATTAATCCGCAAACCCTTTCAATTCAGACGTGGAAGGAGCCTGTACTGGAGGACTCATCAGACAAGCTTTGCTGGCTAATGCTGACGCTTTGTGTGCTGCAGCGTCGCCGCTAATGGATCTGGAGTCTGATGACGCTATTGAGTAAGACTTTCCTCTTTTAGTCGTATATGAAAGCGGAAACCCCTCTAGTTATTGTGAAAGCTCCCTGAGTCTTTGCCCACCTCTCTTGATGCCATTTCCATGGGTTTCATTTAGGAACGCTGCCCCTTGTCATAATCCTCTATTAATAGAATCCCAGACGCAGTAATTTCTGCACGTCTCGAATGAAATTTTAGTAACAAAGTATATTTTTACTCGTTGCGAACTTTTATTTCCCATGTTTATTTATATTTAATTAGTTGATTCATTTTATAATCATAACTAAATTTGAAAAATTGATGGTTCAAATTTATAATTAATTAGAAGGCTGTTAATTTTTGTAACGATTCAGTTTTGTTGGGCAATATGGTTACTTAATTGTCTGAATTTCGATGGATTTTTTTTCTTCCAGCGAATTGTATGATGAGAAGTGCGTAATGAATAGCTACTTTGGGATCGGAATTGACGCCAAAATCACCTTGGATTTCCACATGAAACGCGAAGAGCACCCAGAAAAATGCCGGTCGCGTGCTCGTAATTACATGTGGTATGGTGTTTTGGGTTCCAAGGAATGGCTACAGAAAACTTACAAGAATCTGGAGCAACGCGTCTTGTTGGAGTGCGATGGTACCCGGATTCCTTTGCCTTCCTTGCAAGGCATTGTTGTTCTCAATATCCCTTCGTTCATGGGCGGGACCAATTTCTGGGGCGGAACCAAAGACGATGATATATTTCGGGCGCCTTCTTTTGACGATCGTATTCTGGAAGTCGTCGCTGTGTTTGGCTCCGTGCAGATGGCGGCTTCACGCATCATCAACTTGCAGCACCATCGGATCGCTCAATGCAATTCCGTTAAAATCACGGTGTTAGGCGAGGAAGGCGTTCCTGTGCAAGTGGATGGTGAGGCGTGGCTACAACCACCTGGCATCATACGCTTACGTCATAAAAACAGAATGCAGATGTTGTCAAGAAACCGAGTAAATTCGTCTAAATTGCAGAAAGATCTTAAAAATTCATTATGGAAAATATGCTCTCGCTAGGCATTGGAAAGATCGTTAGAAACATGGCAAGAGAAACAACAGCGGCCGGTGGTGACTGGTTCGAGTACCAGCAAAGGGGGCATGATTAGCGCGGAAGAGGAAAGTTTGGTCGTGGGAGCGTTTGTAGAGGCTGCCACGTCATTAGTACGTTGTGTAAGACTGATGTCCATCAGCGTCCCTGGTTTGGGTGACATGGAAGCAGATTTATGCACTCTTGCCTCTCACGCGTCTTCCATTTTGGATAAAATGCATCCTACAGGCAAACTTAGCGATTTGGTAATTAATTCCCTAAAAGTTTTAAGTTAAAATGATTCTCTTTCTATAGACCTCCTTACGTTCTCAGTGGATGGATTTGATGCATACCATGCGCCAGTTGCAGCAGGAAGCGCACCTTTTCGTCCGGGATCGTATATCCCTTTATGTAGGCATATATTTAGTTCTAAAATTATTGATTTACAATGGAACAATTGTTGTTGTAGCATATCCGGCGTGAGCAGGAGGAAAAACTAGGTTTGTCTGTCAGTCAGGTAGAGTCGGAAATGAGGCGTATGCAAGATACTACCTTCCTAGCAGCTCCAGAAGAGGTAAATCCAAAGGAATAGCAGTTGGGAGGAAACTGATTACCTCTTTCTATATATAATTTTTTTTTTAATAGATTGGAGACAAAAAGGGGCTGCGGGGAGGCCAAAAGAGTGGGATGTTGTCCAAACTGAAGTTCCGTAAAACGTCGGGTCCGTTGGGTCGTGCCTTCGGCAAAGCATATGATTGGAATGCTGATGAAGTTGGGACGTGGTTAGACACGTTGTCTTTATCAGAATATCGCGACGCTTTCTGCAGACATGATATTCGCGGAGCGGAGCTTTTGTCGCTGGAACGAAGGGATTTGAAAGAGTTGGGCGTGACCAAAATCGGGCATATAAAGCGCCTGCAGCAAGGCATACGAGATTTGAAGCAGCAACAGCAGCAGCAATAGTCCCTGAAGCAAAAAGTTATAGCGTATTACCATACTTACCAGACTAATTTTTTTTATGGGTATGCATTTGTTACTCAGGAAAGCAGACACGTCTGTAAACTTGCGCGAACTTTCGTCTCCTTTTGGGACCATATACTTCCGCTTTGGTACTAATTTCTTACCCTTAATTCCCGCTTTCTTTTTTGAAGCCTGACTTTTCGAGTATGAAATTTTTTTTCGGTTGTTCTTTTTTACATCCCTTCTCTTCAGGAGATGAAAGGCCTGCAATTTTTGGCTTCCTTTCTAAAGAAACCTTTCTAAAGTGTTCAGTAGTTGGAATGACAGACAATTTTGCTTCCCATAGCCAAAATCCTGGCTCTTCCCGATTTTCTATATGTGTGAATTCTTTTTTGCCTCAAGTTTCATAAGGTGTAAACAAATGTCTTGCATGCATCTTACTATGCAAGTTCTTTCATGTGATTATGGAAAGCAGGCGAGTGGACGGTTTCGGTTGAGCGCTAAATGCTAGTCGTTCTCTTTGCATGAAACGTTCAATTCTCCAAAAGGACTACTTCATTTATAAAGTTATGTAAAAGGATTTGCGTATGCCTATGTTAGGCCCAATTATGAGTTGGCTTTAGAGCTGCTGGTTTTATTATTCAAGTCATCATTTACCCACTCTAGTACACGTTCTTTAACAGGACCATGACAAATTGACAATCTAGCCCTTAAAAAAGCGAAATTATTTCTTAACTTTTTGGTGATTCTGCTACGCTAAAAGTTTGATTTGGAATTCTAAAAACTTAAAAAGAGGACACTCATCTTACGGAATAGTTAAATCTCTTGTTTTGGTGTGATCTATTATAAATAGCCTTTTTCGCTTTTCTTGTTGGGAGATCGCGGATATGTATGCTTGTGAAACAGTATATAACTATTGTTAGTACCCTTTTGGTAATATTATGCGACCACGTGCTTTCGAGTTCGTAAGAGAATTCCGAGACTTGGTTTCGTGTGATAGCTATGAAAGGTACTACAAGTTCATGCCCAGAAGGGTCGAACATTTTCGTGGGTACACATGCAAACATCCTTCAGGTTTTTATTATTCCGAAAAATTCTCCGTGTTTTTTGTTGTACTTTTTCAACGGACAAATCCCTTTTTTTATCCTTCGAAACCCTTTGTATTGACATTTAGATAGTTTTCCATTACATTTTTACCTAGCCTCATGTCGACCTTTAATCTTTTTTGAATTTCTTTACCTAATAGTTCAAAAGTAGACAAGCGTTTTCTTTCGATAAAGGACATTAGAAAATACAAATTTCGCGCCAGACTTCAAAGAATAAAACCTCCGGAGCGTAATTCAATTCGTTAAATTTTTATTTTCTAATCAATAAGCTAGTAAAACGAAAAAAATGGGGGAAAATATCGAACGCTGCTATTCTGTAGTCCGTTTTGAATTTTACCACTTCGTGATACAGAAATGTATCGTCCCCCTCCTCAGAATGATATCGATACGTCAACAGCGCAAACAAGCGATATGCTGATAGGAGAATCGATTATTATTGTGACGTATTAGGCGAAGCGCTAAACTCTGTTTATGGAGCTATCTACATTTCATAAAAAATTGTACACAGTTTCAAAAAACCGGATCGTGGATTCAAAGTTATAGGTAAGCTGAGTCTTGCTATATAGTATATTGAATTTCTGATATTCACACCCTATTGTGAATGAAGATTCGGACTGAAACAATGAAAGAAAGGTGGAGCTGGAAGAAACTTTTTGATTTTGTGAACGTTGATCGTAGAATATTGCCTATTTTCTATAGCATTGGTATAGTCAACCAGTTGTTGTATTCATTATAGGAATTTAAAATGAGTTCACCACCTAGCCCAGGCTCAGCCGCGGCTAGGAGAAATGAAGCATCGTCAGCCAATCCACGGGATACAGCTACAATTCAAATGCAAGTACAACCTATGGATCTAGCTCAAAAACCTACGCCTGTTACGGTCACTGGCATGTCAAAGCTTACTGCTGACCAGCAAAAATCTGTCTACATGGTAAGAAGTCTATTCATTTCGTACAAGCTGCTTGATCTAATTATAAATCTGTCTCTTTTGTAGGTCAATAAGCCTGGGAATATACCAGGCTCGATGATTTCACAGCAGATGCAAGCTCTTCCCTCTGTTTCTATTACTACTTCTATAGTGCAGCCCACTAGCATCACCATTGCCAGAATGCCAGCCATTGTCCGACAAGGTAATTAACCCCACTTATCTTTTCTGAATTTATTTCTAAATGTCGTTGCAGAAATAAAGAGTTCCTGGTTTATTTTAGGTAATTCTGCTGCGCAAGTTCCTCCTAGATCAGGATCACCTGCCCTGACTCACAATTTTGCTTCTTTACAGACTTCGGGAGTCTTACACGTACCAAAAGGTAAAATTTAGTCTATTTTTCACCTTCTTAATCTAACATGCAATCTATCATGAACTAAGGAGCTGCTGCTGTTGCAAGTATCGCTTTACCACGCGCTGCTATTGTGCGTCCCACAGCCAGCTCAACTATTCCTGGAACTATCGGGTATGTCATTATTTTATTGGTACTCTATTTCTATTAGTATTCTAATTTTTTTTTCTTAGCCTGTCAACAATACGTGTCCCTCGTCCAACTGCTCCTGGTAATCCTAATATCCGCCCATCTTCAACAATTCCACCTGCATGGGTCTCTGTAACTCCTGCTCCTTCTGTGACTGTTGTCGCCTCAAAAACGGTCCAAACAGCCACTAAATCAATCTCTCAAGTAGTACCAGGAATAACCAAGACAGCTTTGCCTTCTTCGACCCTTCCGCAAATATCTGGTACTCTGATGACTGCTGGCACTCAACTTAGACTGGGTACAACTGCTTCTGCTGCCATCAGGACCTCCTCCCTTCCTGGTAATTCCGATCGATCTTCCTAAACTTCGCCTAATCCTATTAATTGCTTTCTAGCTTCAGTTCCGCAAGGTACAATGGGGATCAATGTAGCCCTGCGTCCTGTTACAGCTCACGAAGCCAAATCGGCAGCCTTGCTTCACCCTGGCATTGTAAAACCCACAATCAGCGTCTCAACTACTGTAATATGACCCTTTAGAAACATGACTCTTCAGGAGTATCTAATGGCCTGTTATATTGTTACAATAGGGTCTCGAAAAGACGTATTCCAAGGGAACCGTTGTTTCAAGCGTCCCAGTGTCCATGGCTCCTATCACTAGCGTCAGTATTCGCCCTGTCTACCAAGCTAGTCGTCCAACAACAGTGCCAAGCCCACGTCCGTCTTCTGCTCCTTTCCCCAGCGCGTATATCAGCACCCAGAAAGTCAGTTTACCACCTGGAACGGGACTTCAACAAGGAAACAGAACTGTTTCCAGTCCTTTGGTCCTAACAACAACCACGTCCAATATCAAAAACATAGCCCAACCTGGAAAATCCCTAAACGTATCCTCAGCCGTCCCCTCAGCCATTCGTAGCCCTTCTCAGCTGTCCATATCGCACGCATCAATCCCCAAAATAAGTAAATTGACACAAAATCCTCTAAAAGTAAACTAAAAATTGCATTTGTTTAACTAATTTTCTCAATTATCTCATCCTTGTGAAATTCTAGTGACGTCTGCTGGTACAGTAATTCCAGTTAATGCAAGGGGAGGGCCTTTGGTGGTGACCACGTCTTCTTTCGCGAAAGTTTTACCCACAGGCGCAACTTCACTCAGCAAAGGCATAGATTTGGCTAATTCTGTGTCTACTGCTGGCTCTGGCATGACGTTGAATCTATCAGCCCAAGAAAATCCTATCTCAGGCTTGTATTTACAAGCTAGGACCACGGCTACAAGCGGAGGCCCCTCCCATGGTCCTTCCAGCGTTTACACTCTCCAACCAACTACAGCCTTGCTGTATGACGATTCGGGTACCTATACTCAAACGCTGACTCTCCAAACTACCGGGTCGCAACCTCTTCAGGGTCAAACTCATCAGTTGTCAGCTCCTCTAGGTAGTATTTCAGTTCCATAAATCTGAACAATATTTTTTCCTAGCAATTTTCATTTCTCCACTCTAATTTTAATCGTTGAGATGCTTTAACTTGTATGCATTTTGTCGTTAAGTATACTTTTATTTAATTTCCTAACTGATTTAATAATCTGTTTATATACAGATTATTTTTTGTCTGTTTATATATTTGTTTATATATCTGTTTATATACAGATTGTTTATATACATTTTATACAACCATTTTGTACAGTTACAATTATTGCAATTTTTTGTGCAATTTGCTTTTAACTTTTATATATTTTGTAGTTAAGTATGCTTTTTATTTAATTTCCTAATTGATTTAGTACTCTATTTAATTCATAATTTACTACATGTATTCCAAAAATCGTGGATTAATTTCTATATTCATTTTTTATTTTATGAACGCAGATACGCATGACAATGGAAGTGCCACTTCTGCTACAAGTACATTAGCAATACCCACAACTCCCAGCAAATTGGGAGCTTCACCTCGACCTTCTATTCTTAGAAAACGAGATCATGATGGGTACATTTTGGATTGGTTTGGGTTTGGAAATTAATTGGTTTTAAAATAGGACACCTTTGAAGGCTCAGAAAAATTTATCAGCGGCCTTAAACGTAGGCGGACCTACCTTTGTACCAGTTTCGAGCAGCATTAGCCATCTTAGCACAACCCTGCAGATAACTTCAGCAACAACCGCCACTTTAACGCCATCGGTGCCCTCGCCGCCTTCGAATTCGTCCAGCAATGGATCCACCACTCTGTCCGCCTCTTCTTCTCCCATCTTAGGCTTACTAGCAGCTGGTCCTGATGGCGAAGAATCCACCCAATCATCCTCCCACTTCACTGCTCTTACGAGCAGTGCCCTACCGTCAAATGCTCTACCAGACACTGGACTTAGCAGCGTATTACCCAATCTGGCTGCAATGGCAGCAGCCTCTTTGGCCCCAGCCATGGAAATGAGTCCGAGGAAAAAACCCAGAAAGCAAATGTAATCCAAAAAAAAACTATCTCACCGAAATTTTGTTAACTTAATTGCATTCTAGGCTTGGTCACGTGATGCAAGAAGTGCGATATAGTGACGAGGAGATGCAAACAGTCGCCTCCGGGCCCCAACTCGACCGCGAGTCGGTGAAAAACGATTTCAAACGCGAAACCAAGGCTGCAGGTAGTAGAAGTAATATTTCGCCGCTTTTCCGTACATTTGAGTGTAAAATAATGTGGCTTTTACTCGCCTTTTTATTAGAAAATGTCGCTGAGAATAATAGCAAAGCGCAGGACGCTGACAATGACAATCCACTGGTCATCAAACGGCCGCAGTTGTCCTTATTGGGAAAAACTGGAAGTAGTGCAGGATGGACCAATTCAGGCTGGAAATCTCGGCATAGCCATTTTCAGCGTCACACGGATGTGAAGTTGAAAGACGACCGGCGTCCAACGGTCCACGATTTGGCCAACCAGAAGCAAGTTATGCAGAAAATCGTGGGCTGGAAGGTGCACCATTTAGCGGCCCAAATCGAAGACATGGCTTCTTTGGAAGCGCAGGTCTACGAACGTCTCCAGACGCTTATGGGCGTGGTCGAAAAGACGGCAGTGGGTAAAGCCATTGTTGTAGATCGCGTGGACGAGCTTATCAAGGGCAATCTGCAACGGAGCGAAGTGATTCGTGACCAGTTACTCGAATCTCGCTCCCAAATCCTCAAAGTGCTAGAGCATCAGCCCCGGATCGAAGAGATTATTCACCATTATGCCAACAAACGAGCTCCCAAAAAACGCGAACGTACATAAAATATGGTAAGGTTCTGATTCGCGTCCATGTATTGCGTACTTTTTGGTTAAAAGAAGGGAAAACCGTATTGAAAGAGTTTTACAGTTTTTTGTGCATTGATTTGTTGTAGGAATCCAACCAATGTTAAGGCCTACGATTTCCCAAAACCTCGGGAAAAAAACGTATTCGAGATTTTTGGGCAAACTGAAAACCTCAAACATTGTACATGTTGTTGTTTTTGTAGTTTTTCGAAATTCTTTAACTAACATTTCGTGTCGGGTGTTATTGTTTTCATTTTTTAAATGCCTAATGGATGGGCTTGGACTAATCCACCTTGGGAGCAAATTTCTTTGGCGATGTTGCTCATGCTGACGAAGTTGCTTTGGTTTATGGGCGATTTCAAGACAGTCAAGTTGAGCTGAATGCGGTCCGAAGCCTGAAACAAGGATTTATTAATAAAAAAGACATGGTCTTTTCTTTAACCTCGCTTTTTAAATGATTTTTCTTACCTCGTTGCACCACACAGTGGCCAACTTCGCTTCATGTTGAGCAGAAGCCAGGTTTTGTCCCAAAGCATTGGACGCACGTGATAAAACGACAACGCTGGAGTAGATGTCAATAGCAGCTGAAGCCAGGCGATTCAACAAGAATTGTTCGTTCAAGATATTCTTGCCGTGTTTAACTAAAAGCCCTTCAACTGCCACGCCAAAGGCCTCCACCGCCTAAGGACACCTCGTGTTAACACCAAAATAATTGACATTAATGTCAACTTCATTTACTTGAGACGTAAGAGCGGCCGTGTCCTTCAACTGAGGATGAACGTGATCAGCCAACGGATTTCCGCCACTGAATCCTACAGTGCGCTTGGCACGTTTGGTGGCTTCGCCCAAAACCATTCCCAAGTTTCCCACCGGGTTCTTAAGCGCTCGTTGAAGTTCTTTCAAGTGTCCACCAGCGTGCTGGAGCCCAGTTAAGGCAACAAAGAGACGTAGAATATCGTTGGTGCCTTCAAAGATGCGGAAAATTCGCAAATCGCGTAAAACGCGTTCTAAACCGTTAGCTTGCATGAATCCATTACCGCCCAGCACTTGGATTGCTTCATCTACCACATTCCAAGCCGCTTCTGAAGCAAATACCTGAAGAAAAACGATAATTCGTTTTATTCGAAATATAATCATTATATTTGCTATTAATTTATACTTTGCTGATGGCTGCTTCGAGATGGTAATCCGTGGAGCCATTATCCATATTTGCGGAGATCATGTATGCCATGGATTCTGTGACGTAATGGAGCATGGCCATTCGAGCCAACTTTTCTTGGATCGTGCCATAAGAGTCGATTCGGCTACCAAACTGAGTGCGGGTGGTAGCATGGTCCACAGCTTTGGCTACAGCTGAGCGCATAGTACCGGACAAGGCAGCGGCCATTCCAAAACGTCCGTTATTCAAAATGTTCATGGCGACTTTAAAACCTTGGCCCAAGCCACCCAAAACGTTTTCCACGGGGATAGGAACGTCTTCGTAGTAAACTTCGGTGGTGTTGGAGCACTTGATGCCCATTTTCTTCTCAGGAGGACCCGAAGACACGCCCCCGAAGGAACGCTCGACGATGAAGGCAGTTACCTTTTCTTTCGTTTCGCCAGTGTTGGGATCCTTGACGGGGGTCTGCGCGAAAACGGTCATAACCTCAGCCAAGCCTCCGTTGCTGATCCAGATCTTGCTGCCGTTTAGAATGTAGTGTTTGCCATCCGAAGACAACACAGCTCGACACCTAAAATACTTCAGTTTTAGTAAGCACTCAAAGAGGAGATTTCTTGAAGATTCTACTTGATGCTGCTGGCGTCAGACCCTGCAGAAGGTTCCGTAAGACAAAAAGCTGCGAAATGCTCGCCGGATGCGACTCGGGGTAAGTACTTCTTCTTTTGTTCTTCATTGCCGAAGAGTAAAATACCCTTGGTTTAAAATATTTTTTAAATTCACTGAGCTTAACGAGGCTTGTCTAATGACTTGTACCTTGAATCCGATAGATTGGTGAGCACCGAGAGTGATTCCGACTCCCAAATCGTGGGCTCCTACGATTTCGACTAAACGAGCGTACTGAGTGTTGTTGAGTCCAACTCCGCCCAATTCTTGGGGGACTTGCAAGCCAAAAGCTCCCAATTCTCGAAGACCTTGCAAAGTAGCTTCATCAACTTTCTCTTCTTTATCGTTCTTGGTGGCATCGTTGGATTCCTTGAGGTATAATTGTTAGAAGAATTGTAGAACTCGGATTTTGGTTAGCATTGTTACTTGGAAGAATTTAGTTGTAGGCTCAATTAGCATTTCCAGAGTTTCTTTTTGATCAGGGGTCAACGTGCTGGGGAAGGGAAAGACTTGTTCGGCCATAATTTGTCCCCTGAACAGGTTCATAACGAAAGATTTGGATTCAGCCGGACGACGATCTAGTGTACGTTCTTTGCGAGCTGGAGCAGCTGAAGTCGAAGCCCATGCTCTAAAAAAAAAATAGTTTAAAAAATTCGGTTGGGATGGTTTATAGTTTATTTTAAGAAAAAAATTGGCCGTAGGCCATTCCAGAAATACTGTAGTTCGTACTGTGCTGCATTCTAATATTCTAATCAAAAGTGTAATATTCTATTCCACCTTCGATATCAGTAACCTTTGGACAGGTAGGGGGTCAACGGTGAATTTTAAGTTGGGCAGTGGCAGTTCAAAGGTTACGCAATTATAGCATATATAGGGAATCGGAATTAAGGTCAGGCTCGATAACGCAAAAAAACACAGAAAATTACGTTTATACAGGAAAGTTGAAGCACACATGACTGAAAAGTTAAGAAATAAGAATCACTAGGATAAAGTATTCTCGAATAAATCAATATTTATTTAGATGTACAGTACGGTACGCGTACGGATATGGTAACACGTACAGAATATAATTAGAAAGTTTTATTTGATTATTTTGAAATTAATTGTTACCTGGATCCCACAACTGTGAACTCCACCGCAGATCCATTTTTGGGCAAAGAATATACGACACGATATAAACGTAGCATTTTCAAGTAATTTGTGTGCGAGAAAGTGTCGGAGAAAAGTGAAGAAGCGAAGAAAAGAACTGCGATGTGTTCTCTTACGTAAAAAAATTAATGAATTATAAAAAGACTACAAGATGGCGTATGAACATAACTTCCGTCAACAGTACTGTAATGATTGCAGAAACTTCCGATAGATGGCGTTTGCTACTTTGTTTTGGAGGGAAAAGCGTTAAAAAATAAGAATTCTTTTGTTCGGTCGGTAAGGTGCACTGGAGGTGCGTGTTTGCTAGAGAAACGTGAAAGTGAGCAACTTTCTTTATATAAGTACTATAAAAATAATGACTAGTGAGATAAATAGCGTGAATTACAGCAAAAGTATTCAGTTGCCGGACTCAGTGGAAGTTTTCAGGAACTTGAAAAATGCTAAGCGATTTGCGATCGACATCGGTAAATCTCTTCAGTTTTGGTGTTTGGTTTCACTTTCACGGGTTTATGTAACTGTTAAACATTAATTAATTATGGTCCGTATTCAGTTTGAATTTATCCTACATTTTAGGCGGGACGCTTACTAAGATTGCCTATTATTCTACGGTACCGTATAGGAAAGTTTCCTATAAGAACGACGTACTAAACAAGGGACATGCACCAGGAGAGGCTAATAATACTGTAGGTTTCTTGTTTAATTAATTTTGTGGGCATTTTTATTTTTTGTTTATTATTCAGGAAGAGAAAGGCAAGTTGAATTATGAAGTTTCTGTGGGAGAACGCCTTCATTTTGTCAAATTCGAGACCAAGCACATTGAGACGTGCCTTAATTTTATTCGCCAAAACCTAGTTGGTTCGGTGGATGCCATGAAAGGCAAAAGTATAATAGCAACCGGGGGAGGGGCTTATAAATATGCAGACTTGATTCAGAACAAATTAGGCCTTGCGTAAGTCAATTACCCGAAACTCAATTCCCACTCATGTCTTCTCGTATTGTTGACACAATTAGGGTCGACAAGGAAGACGAAATGAAGTGCCTAATCGAAGGCTGTAACTTCTTGCTCAAGAACGTACCCAACGAAGTTTTCGAATACCAACGCCATGCGGATCCGGAATACCGTTTTCAATCCATTGAACCCAATATCTTCCCATACTTGCTAGTCAATATCGGCTCAGGAGTTAGCATAATGAAAGTAAGCTGTTATTCTCGATCAAAATTCTCTAATTTGAATTCTCAAAACTGAAATTAAATTCTCTTATTGAAAGAACTGAACTTAAAAACAACGATTTGTATTAAAAGGTCGAATCAGAAGACAAATACGAACGGATCGGAGGCACAGCCACTGGAGGAGGAACCTTTTGGGGCCTAGGATCCTTGCTGACTACAGCTAAGGTAAATTCGCCGTCTTTAGGTGGAGTTTTTTGTACATCTTTTTTTTTTTGGTTTTATCTACGCATCGAATGACAATTCTTGACCTTGTCGCCTGCTCCCAAAGATGTTACGGCAGCTACCTGTCGGGTCTAAACGGGTCCCTAGCGGACACTGAATGCGAGGTATTCTCGCCATAGCAGGCTTCCTTATTCCAAATCCATCTCGGGCTGGCATAGGTTTCGTCTTATCTTTCCCATGATTGTCTTGAAATATGTGAGTCAGTCCATCCATGAGCAAGCTCGGTATCATGGCCATGGGATGGGTATCTTTCTTGTTTTCGTCTTCAACGTCACTCTCTTCCTCGTCTAACGCAGGTGGAGCCAACAAAGTAGCCAGTTTCGGGGTTTCAGCTTTCGTGGCCTTCGACCGGGCCTTCGTGTTGGGCAACATGAGGTCAAGCAAAGTAAGGCCAGATGGCGAGCGTGGTTTCGTCAGTCGACTCCAGTCAGAATCCTCCCCGTATCCCAAATTCGCATGGGTTCTCATTTGGGACTCGGCTGGCAGTAAATCCGCGTTAGGATCCCCCGTCTGGTTACTTTTACTTTCTTTGACAGTTATGGAGAACCCCACGTCTTGGGATCGGTCCTCGAAAGGAGCCGAACGCAGGAGAATAATTTCGTCAGGCTCGGCTAGGAACTGCTCCCGGCTTAATAATCGGTCCTGAGCTGTAAACCCAGGTCGGTTCGGACCGGGATCGGGGGATCGCAGTAAAACGATTTCATCCGGTCCGGACGCGCGCGTTTCCAACCTAGGGGTCAAGGCAGAGGTTTCATGGGGCAGTTTGGATGACGGACGGTGGACAGAGGTGGACACCAGTAACACCAAATCAGGTTGAGGAGGCTTAGGTTGAAGAACTGCTCCCGTAAGAGCCAATCGAGTGGGCGGAGTGGAAGCCACGAGCAGCACGAGCGGGGGTTCGGTTGTGGGGGTAGTAGTGATTTGAACATTCACATTATCCTCTATAGAAAGTTGCACTTGGCTGACCAGCGTGACTACTAAGAAAGGGCTGATGCGGAATAAAAGTCCCGGATTGAAGAGCAACATTGTTTGCGTGAGAGGCACTTGCGTAGAACTGGACAAGGGCGCATATGTCGGCTCTAGTATTTCCTCAAGTTCTTGTCTGGCTGTAGTAACCACGTTACTAGGGAGAATAGCTAGTGAAAGGGAATCCTCTTTGCAACGCCCTGTGATGAGGCCAAGGATGCTACACAGCTTCCCTGCGTTTTTTTTTTAAATGTATTTATTCTCTAGACGGGAAAAAAATCTACGACTTTTTTCACTTTCTCTCGAAGGTAGAGGTTGACCTCTGACGTCAGAAGTTACGTCATTTCACTAGGAAGTCGTTGTTTTTCTTGTCAGAATTTTCTATAAAACGCCTATTTTGATTGATTACAGAAAATTTGTAGTTTTATAGCCGAAAGATCCATGTAAGGAAAATCTTTTAAATTACCTGCAAGTTCCTTTAAAATTATTCTTTCAAAATTATTTAAAGCAAATTAGTTTCTCTAAAAGGTAGTGAAATATTTACACAATTGAAGATGCAATATTAATTAAGTAATTTGACAATAGAACTGCTCTGTTCTATTAAACGAACAAGACGAAAATAAGAAGAACTGTTCTATTAAACGTTAGTATGCGTACAGCAGCTTGTTTGCTTTTCTTAACACTTTGGTTAAACATGAGTAACAAGTGGAGATTTTTTACTGCATTTTCGCAGAATTTCCATGAATTATTAAGTCTGGCGGAGCAAGGTGACCATCGCCCGGTAGATATGCTCGTGAAAGACATTTACGGCGGGGATTACCATGCCCTGGGACTGTCGGCGGACTTGATTGCATCCAGTTTTGGAAAAGCTGCGCAATTGCAACCCCAGGATCGCCAAAAGCATGGTAAGGTTTGGACTTCCAAGAAAGAAAGAAACGAAGGTCACTTTTCCTTTCCCTCACGCCCAGTCCTTTGCACTAAATCACGGTTAATTTAATAAACGAATTATTGTATCCTATTCTTTTTTATTTACTTAATACAGAAGCGGATTTTGCAAGGAGTTTACTGCTCACCATTAGCAACGACATTGGACAGATTGCATGTCTGTATGCCATGATGCACGGCCTCAAGAAAGTCTACTTTGGCGGCTATTTTCTGCGTAATCATCCCTTGACCATGCATACGATTAGCTTCGCTATTCGGTATTGGAGTAAAGGGGGCGTAGCTGCCTTATTCTTGCGTCATGAAGGCTATTTGGGAGCCATTGGTGCGTTTCTGAAGGGCGCTGAAGAAGGAGGTAAAAGTTGAATCTTTCTTTCATCCTTTTATTGCATACTTTCTCAAACTTGAAGCTCCGCAGTAGAAGAGGTAGCACACTTCACTTTTACATGTGCTCCCTTACTCGAGCTACCTCTCTTTCCATCTCCCTAGAAAACTTTCACGTTTTCTTCGCAGCAACAAAAGCAATCTTTTGAGAGAAATCAAACAAGAGACTTGGAAGAAAGTCACCTCTTTCCAACAACGCAATGACAATAAGCAAGTTGTTCTGGACGTTTGTTTCTCTTTTGTGTTTTTCTTTTTTTCTCACTCTCTCTATCTCTCTCTTGCTCTTAAGGGGGAAAGGAGGGTTGGTAGTGGGGGTTTGTTGAGTGCTTGAGAAGCCCACTTTCTACTGAAGCTCCCCGACTTGTTTCTATATAGGTGTCATGCAAAATGGGTTTTAATACGGGCACGCGACTGGGTTCACTTTTCAATTTCACTTTTTTTGTAACAGTTATAAGCGACATGGGCAATTCTCGTTTCTGACGTTAATTTCCTTTACAAAAAATGTCTTCATTTTTTTTTTGTCTTTGTGGGCGCCTAGACCCAGACAAGTACTCGTGGTCAGAAAATTATGCAGGAAGTACAGGCTTGGAGCACCCCGTGTTGCCCGGGGGCGGTTCGGGAGTGGAACCCGTGACGGTAGATCAACTTGAAATGGACCGGTTCTGCCAAGTGCTTGTTTACTGTCCCCTGCTCTACGTACCGTCCCAGTACGTGCCCGATACAGTCGACTTGACCCAAGACGTTGAAGCAAGGCATTACTGGCTGCGATGCTTTGAAGAATCCTTGGATACTTTTGTCGCCCAAGCGGTCAAGAGTCAACCCTCAGCGGTAGATGCGCCCAGTCGAGCGGACAAGTTCAAGGACAAGTACCTAGGGCGTCTACGTCATCTTAGTCAGCATCCATGGTACGTGATACTTTTTGTTAAATTAATTTAGGATAATTTTCTAAAAAAAAAATATCGAATATTCAGCGCATTTGGACCATTGACGGTAAGAAGCTTGTTGGATTTGAGGGAACAATGTTTAAAAGAAGCGGATTTTCCAGATCCTTATTTACAAGTAAGGACATTTTTGGGGTTTTTTATGGATAGAAGTTTCGGGAATGTCAAAGGTTG
The DNA here is from genome assembly GCA_022832235.1 of Lepidurus couesii. Classification (NCBI taxonomy): domain Eukaryota; kingdom Metazoa; phylum Arthropoda; class Branchiopoda; order Notostraca; family Triopsidae; genus Lepidurus; species Lepidurus couesii. Next base: position 47,250 of record JAGJRP010000217.1, on the reverse strand, counting down.
GATTTTTTTTTAGCAAAAACAAGCAGAGAATTCGGCAGCTTTGCTCTGTTTAGCCACACATTTGGAGCGTTTGGATGCTCTGTCGGTCTTAGAGAGGCAGGAGGCGGTACTTAGGGGTATTTTGGCGGGCAATGTGTTTGATTGGGGAGCGCAAGAAGCAGCTTCTTTGATGAGTGATCCTGCGTTTGGTTTCGAGCAAGCAGCTAGTCGTTTACAAGGTAATCAAAAACCCATTTGTACCTATTTTGCCCATTGTATATCTTCCTTTTATTGAGGTTTTTAATCGCTTTCAGTGTTTAATCAGGTTAATATTTTGTTCGGTTTAAGGCTTCCGTATACCTTAGCTCGGTATAGGCAGTTAGTATGATGAATTTCGGAACATCTTTTTGAGAAAAGCAATGCATTTAATGAAAAAATTCTTTGACAGCAATTTTGAGCTTGCTAACAGATAATAAACAATAACAAACATGAGTGCCATCTATTACTCTTTCCCATCAATAAGCTAAGGTTTACGGGGGCCTTAAGCTTAAAAATGAAAATGGAAACTAATGGAAAGGCTCTAACTTTAAATGTCCTTAAGTAAATTTAATTTTAAATATGGAAACTTCCACTAATTAAAATTAAACCTATTGAATATATATTTTTCAATCCTTTTTTTACTTTATTGATACGTCAGCGGTATTAATGTTTTTAACTTAAGGTTTGAAAAACTGAAATTTTGTTTAGTACGACCATGGTTAGTGGATCATGTGGAGGCGTGGCTTTCTCGACTGGCCAACGGTGAACCTTACAAGTGTGCAGCTATCTTTATCGACAATTCCGGGTTGGATATCGTCCTTGGTGTGCTACCTTTTGCCAGGGAGCTCGTTCGCTTAGGAACCAAAGTGAGTAAAAGTTTTAGAATGTTATATTTCTTTCTTTTTTTTCACTTTCAACGTGTTTTTTTTCTGGATTTCCTGCAAACAAACACTAGTCTAAACATAGAAAAGGAGACAGCGAACATACAACACAACACAAACACAGTCAAAATAGGAAAGTCACTCCATTACACTGCTGGAGGACAGTTTCGCGCTTCTTTGTCATTTTTTTTGTTTAGCCTAAGAAGCGAAGTCGTCGACGAGGTTTTTTCGGTTGACTCCGTTTATTATTGGGAGCACTGGCACGATTGGGATAGTCTATAGGCTGGGTACCGTACCATTGGTAGGCCGGATACTGGCCAGTGTGCGAATATTCTGGCACGCCGGGCATGGCCGGGTAGGTGCGCATCCGCGTTAGGAAAGGCGGAGGCAGATCATCCGGGGCTCCCGGTCCACTAGGGCCATTACCGAGCGTGCATTCGCCAGTAATGCTTTCTAGCTCGCAGCCTTGTTTGGTATTGCCCCAACGTCCGAGGAAGTTGAGCCAAGTTAACTCTCCTTCGAATCTAACGAAGGGAAATATGGGATATTGCCTTAATTATCCCAATATTTCCTAATTTTTTAAAAACAAAGAACAACATATATATGAGAATTTTTTAAACTTACGGCGTGTCGGTCCATTCGACGATCTTGAGGTTATCCCATGTTCGCCAGGGAATGCCGGGTTCAGTTACGTCTTGCAAGAGCGGGAAGGGCAAGTATGTATGGACCCCAGGCCCCGCCCACAAACCGTGAGATCCATTGGCTGCATACGCCACGGGATGCGTTCCTTCAGCAACGCTGACTATGGGCGGGTAAGTGGGACTCAAATCGCGACGCCATTGACGTCGACGTTTAGGACCAGCACCCAATCTTTGTTGCTGAAAAAGAGGAGAAGAACTTAAATTGGTTGTTGGCAAAGAGAAGAGATAATAGCACAGGGTTTGTTACTTTTTGACGTAGTGTTTCTCCCTTGTAAAATTCAAACTGGAATGAGGATGCGTTCCATGCATAGTACGCACCGAAACTGTGCACTGACAAGTATAAGTCTATGGGCTCTCCATTCTGTAGAAAATGTAATCGTAATTATGAAGCGAAACTCCTAGAATTGCCGCATTTTAAACATTTTCCCGTTATTGGTATATCACTATATTCGCTTCTAGATTCCAAATTTCAACATCTAAGAAATTACTGTAAATTAAAGGTACTCAGATTCATGCATTTCTGACAATTGAAAATGCTAAAATTGTAAAAATTTACCAATTGTATTATTATTTAACAAATTATAAAATTGCACACTATTTGTAAAAGGGGAGTAGCTACTAAAAAATACTTAAAAAGAAATAGTACCCAAATCTGGTTTCTAGTGATGCGTTCTTTTTGTCAAATGGCAACTAGTAATTAAGCTATTAAAGAGAGGAGTTTATGAAAAAAAAACGGTTTAGATGACTTTGTGACGTCACAGACGCATTATCAGAGTAGTATTAAGACGTCAAGAGAGTTTAGCCTCATTTTTTTATGTTTAAAGTATTGCGAAACGTGTAATCTTACTTGAAAGCGCAAACTGGCATGTTCCCAATCGCCCACATGGTTTCCGAACGAACCCCACGTGCCGATACAGTTACTGGCGTTACGGGGTGAGCCTGAGGCATTACTGCCACCACGCCCCCTTCGACTTCTTCGAATGCCCACACAAACGTCCTTGCCCCTATTGTAAGGGTAAAACGTGTGGTATGCCACATCGACGGTCTGATGAGCATCTTGGTACTCACGGACTAGTGCGTAAACAGGCACGGCCCCTGTTTCTACCCGTTGGCCCCAAAAAATGGACGGGCCCAGACAAGCCGGGCAAGCTATAAAAAGAAACTTGTTTTTTCTTCTTGCTGTTTTCATTGCCGTGATGCTTAAATTCGTAAAAGATAACAAAAGGTTGTTTCAAAGAACGTACCCAAAGTTTCTCGTGTCTGTAAGTGCCAGTCGCGAGAAGGTTCGCCTCCGGCTAATGTACTCGGTATAGAGTATGGCTGAAGCACGACCCCTTGGTTGTCTAATATGGAAACTCCGTCAAGGAAATAGTCCACGCTGCTAGGGAAGAAAACTTCTTCCGAATGCATCCATACTAACGGTGACCACGCCGAAACTAGTGAAGCGACTAGAAAAGATAGAAGGAACCGGATGAGTTAGACAACCCACTAATTAAATTATATGAAATTATGTGGTTAAATTCTAACTAATTGTCTAACTTCCAATTAAAACATAAATTCATAACTGAATACTTGAAGTCTAGTTAAAGAGTTGCCTCATTAAAAGATTAGTGTTTTTGCAGAGTTAATTTACTAAGGAAACGGTTTATTAGTTGGCAATTAAATTTACTTCAATATTAAAGCAGCACAGAATGGACTTGAAAAACGGATGCAAAAAGTGAATGAATACTGTTGTGCTTATTTGAAAAGGAGAGCATGTGACGGATAACAAGAAAAATGGGCTCAAATTGATTTAAATTGGGGTTTTGGGAACTTGATTGGGATGAATTAATTTCCCTTTATGTGTCTGGTATACATGCGGGGCCCCGTATCACGCTACTGCTCTCTAAAAGTGTCATGACGCTGTTTTCTCTACAAATCGCACTCCAACTCATTGCACTTTTTTCTTTGCCAGAGAAAGTGAAAGTGGTTTCCAGTTGGGTTTTTGGAAGGGTCCTTGCTTAACGGCTAGAGTGAGATTTTAAACACAGGCTTAAAGCTAAAGGGACCGGTTTTCTTATGTGTATATACCTTTATACCTGCATGGGCCAAAGAGCAGCTGGGAAAAAAATAACTTTCGCTTTCCTTGTATGCATACATAACATCCTTTCCCCCTACCGTTTGTCAACACATGACCTTACCCCTGTTTCAGTTCGTACCGGCCCAGGAAGTTCCACTATTTCGTTAATTCGCACCAGGGAAACGCAACGCAGTCGTTTTTTTTTTTTCTGGGGGAAACTCGTTTTTCTGTTTAAGCGTTTTCTTTCTCTGTTTCTTATTTACAAAGGGTAGAGGTGAAGATTTGAGAGAGTTCTTTGTTGCGCAAGGAAGAAAGCGAGCTTCTTTTGTATAAAAAATAAATGTAAAAAAATTTGCTACGTACCTTGTGGCGATAATGCGTTGGCCCGTGGGACGGAAAGGACAAAGACGCCCAAAGAGAGGAGGAGCAGATGCATGATCCTCACTCTGGGTACACTAAGGGAGTATTCGTGAGATGGTCCCTGTCGTGTAGTTTAATAGTGAACTTTTCACTAACACACACTCCACTTGTAGCTTGTTTTGAACATCACAAAGGCTAGGAAACAACTCGTGTGTGTTTGAAGACGGCGTGCTCTAAGTGACGTCCATGAGAATCCCAACACATGGTTTCAAAGTCTTTGGAACTAATTGCTAATTTGAGGCAATAAAACACACATGCACACTTGAGCACTTATAACGAGAGCATAACGAAAGATGAAACACCTGCGTGTGTCAATTTAGAAAATGTATTTGTTTTTCCTTTTTTATTGGTGAGCTTCATGGAGAACGTGCGCTGTGTTTTTTTTTCTGTGTTTTTACTTTTTTATTGTTTTTAATCAGATCGGTTTCAAAGAAAGGGTTGCGTTAGAGTCCCGCAAACTCTCCGTCCGGGCTCTCCCGTGCCTGACGACTGATTTTGGATTGGGATTGAAGGAAGGGAACTACTCCTGGTCCTTGCAAAGAGAAAAGAAAGTGCGCTGCAAGAATTACGGTAGTTTTGAACAGTGGGCTGGTACCGTATAAGAAATCCGGCTGCTGCTCCCCGTATCTCATTTTTAGACTCCGCCCTCTTTGGAGGTTTGCTAAGCATGTGGTGCTGCTGCTCAAGTATTGGGCTCACATTTCGTATAGAGGTCAAGGGCTCGGCCTTGCCAAACGCTCCAAGATAACAAGTTCAATCTAGCAATATAAAAATGTCGGAGTTTCTTGGACTCCTGCGGCTCATCATTTCGCTTTAAAATTGTATTTTAAGGGAATTTTAGAGAAATGGAAATTCTTATTAATGTAAAGAGGTATGAGAGTCAAAACTTGGGCACCGAGTTGTATTTTTGGTGGTGTTTCACGTATGTGCAACAAGGAAAAAGTATGACATGTTAAAAAGGGGTCCCATAAGGAAAACTTGAATATTTTCACTTTCGTTTTCTTGTGGGGTGTTGAAACGTTCCAAATTGGGAAGCTATATTGGCCAAAAAAAGAAGGAAAAAAGAAAGAGAAGTTGCGACGACTGCAAGGTGTGAAGGGGGTAACTAAAATGGGTGAAGTAGAGAGAGAAATCCCTCCCGCTTTTATTGCCAAGTCCAGAGGAAAGCAAAAGTGTTAGAAAGTTGGGGTTCGGGCATATGGAATGCGTAGAAGCGTGAGTAAGCACAAAAGCTGAACAGCATATTTTTCACAAAAAAGATTCTGGAGAGTTCTTTTGATTTGTTTGTCTAGGATGGAATGATTCGTTAATTCTGAACTTTTTTTAAAATTTCTTTTCATACTTTTATTTTTGGAAAAGGTGCTTCTTTGTGCGAATGCTGAGCCAGCTTTAAACGACGTGACAGCATCGGAGTTGGAAGTGCTGTTTCAACAAACAGATTTGGAAGAAGCGTGGCCAGGGTTTGCCCAGGTGCGACAAGAGGGGCGTGTCCTTGTGGTCAACTCAGGTCAAGCATCGCCTTGTTTGGATCTCGGGTAAGCGTAGACACTTCGTTAGCCGATGTTTCCGATTTTGACAAGGCCACGATGTGGGAAGACGAAGATATGTCCTTCACCCAAAGGGAAATTGGGCCGCCCTACTTACAAAAATTCTTTCTTTCTTTTACCCAGGCGCATCAGTTCGTGCTTAGCCGAGGCCTTAACGGAGCATCAGGTGGATCTGATCGTACTAGAAGGGATGGGAAGGGCAATTCATACCAACTTAAACGCCCAGTTCACTTGCGATGCCTTGAAAGTAAGATTTTAAATTTGGCGAAAAAATAAGCATTATTATCTTGACGTGCTCAAGGTTATAGACCTGCGGTTTGTTGTTCCTACCTGTCAAGTGCCACCTTTAAATGGAGACAGTTCTAGATATTTCTAATTTATTCCAAGTTATTTATTATTTGTTATTTATTCAAAGATTACCTTATTTATTTCTATGATGGTTTCGATTATTTGAGAATTTCTAAGATTTTCTGTTAAATCATGTATGTCTTAATTGTCTAAATAGTTCTAAGATGTAAAGTCATTAGTTTGAATTTATTAATTGTTATTTATTATATATAATTTGTACTTTATTGTATATAATTTGTAATTCATAATAACTTGTTGTCTATGAATATTCTAATTGTTGCTTATTCTAATTTCTGCTTTTAGGTGGCAGTAATTAAAAACAGGTGGTTAGCAAGGCGATTAGGAGGAGCTGAAGGAGAGACTTGTTTCCCAGTGGTTTGTCGGTTTGAACCTGCTACGAAAACGCATTTACCTTCAGTTTGATGCTGAGGAAACGCGTATTTGCCTCTTTTCAGCCTATTGTGATAATAATGAGCCATGCAAGTGCATATAGTGAGAATTATTATACAATTGTTACTTCGGGAACTTTTTTTTTAAAGTTTGATTGACCTTAGAAATTGGGAAAGTAAACGGATATTCTCCTCATTTGCATGAGTTTGGGAAGGGCAACTCTATTTTACAACGAAAAGGAAACGGGCATGTTTCCGCTTTGTAGTAAAACATAGTTTAAAAAAACAGTTTTTATTTAAGCGTTTTTTAAAAAATAGGCCTTGAAGTTCAGTCACGTGTTAGAAAGAAACGTTTGACATCTTTTCGTTTGTTAAACCGGTGGTGGAGATTAGTATGCAGGTCTTTTATTCGGGTACCAGCGTATTTATCATGGTCAAATTAATTCAGGAGAGGAGAAATGGAAATTTATTTACGCCTATTCACATCAGACAATGAGACAAGCACTTTTACATACAACTAAATTTGCACTATGGTAAAACGCTTGACTGGAATGTCTTGAAACTTGTATACAGAGACATTTAACGCAAAATTAAGCCAAACATAAAACAGTCGTAACTTTTTCGTTAGTTATCCTTTTTCAGGCCGCGTTGAGTGGTCATGCGGTAGATAATCGAGTCTCGACCGGGATCCATACTGCAGATAAACACTAAAAAGAAATTCATAATCAGTTAATAGGGATGAAAGAAACAGTCAGATATCTATCTAATATCTACCTGAAATGGCAATTAGAGATGCAAAGATGATCACGTTTGACCACAAAAGGATGTTGAAAATCACGGCGTAATCTTGTCCGTATTGTTTGGAAACGTTGAGTTTCTTATAATCAGTAGAATTGGAGCTTTCTCCTTCGAACGCTTGCAAGCTGCGTACGCGACGCACATGTGATTCGTCGTTGGTGATCACAGCCAAAATAAATCGGTCGCCAAAGATCTTCTCCAAGGAAGGCAATACCCCTTGCTCAACAGCACTGCGGACCAACTTCTGGGATTCCAGAACGGCTTCAGACTTCGGGCCATACATATTAGTCAAGTCTTGGATGCCTTTAATTCGGAACCACAACACCGAGCCTTGTGGACCAGGCCCATAAGTTGCCATCTTAAAAACAAAAATGATTATTAAAAATGGAACAAAATTCTAAACGTAATCGTACTTTCTCAAGGACGCCCTTGAGGAGCTGGATCTCGCGTAAGAAACTAACATCACCAGGTCTGTTGAGGTTCAGTTTATCGCCATCATAAGAAAGCTTTACTGAAACGTCTTCCAAAAATTGGGGATATTCTGTCAACTAGCAAATACGCACATAACTTGTAAATGTATGTGAAATTGGGCTTAAGATATGCATACCAATGTGTCACTCGAGTCTAAATCCATGCTCACTATGAGTCCATTGCCAGTTAAGTCTCTTTCTTGTGTACGGGCCATTACAGAGTCCCGGACGCGTTCCAAATCGGCGTTAACTTTCAAAGGATATTGATGACCGCTGACTTTCATGGTGCTAATACCATCGACAGTGATCACGACAATGGCTTTGGGATAGTGGAAAGGATTCGCAACAGATATGCCATTCCATCGGACTTCCTGCAGGGGGAAAAACATTTAATTATTGTGGTTGTGTGGGTAACGCAAGTAAGGAAAATTACTTTGTGGACTGTGAAACCCATGCAAGCCGAGAGGATGTCTGGTAAGTCGCTGGCTTTCAGTCCATCATTTCCTGAGAATTTGACAGCCTGGGGACTGTGAACTATGGAAAGTTCTCCAGCAGAATACACTGATAACCCAGAGGGAGGAAATATATACTTTTAGACCATTAAAAAGCCTAAATTCGTCTTTAATAATTAAATAGCTTGTGCTTACCTAGCTGTAAGATACAGCAGCTTACAAAAACCGCAGTAATTTTCTGTAAAGCGGAACTAAGCATGTTTTCGCCTGTTAAATAATCTCGTTTTTTTACACTTTGTTTATGCGGCTTCAATCACCTGATTCTTATGAATCACATGATTCGTTTGCCAGATAACAGTATTTATTATTTTTACAATTTTTGTTGACAAGTAGATTTCTAAAATAATTTAACATTAAATAATGTGTGTGAAGTTAGTCACAACAAATAAAAAGATTTTGTCTAACTATTATTTCATAATTGACAACTTTGCGTGTAAGTAATAGGCGAACGCCGCCTTAGGGATGTCTGGCAGATGCGGTGTGTTTTCTAGTTTCTTTAGGCTATTTTCAGCAAAATACTGGCTATGGACTAAGGTATTTTAGTACATGGTAAGTCTTGTTTCTTTCCTTATTCTTATCAATATGTAAGATACAATTTGTGAAGTGCTTTTATAGGACAAGTTTTCGTGGACATGCTCGCGCTTGTTAGTTGTTTTGTTCCACTTTACTTTGGTTTGCACTCACTTATATCCAAAACAAATATACACTTTGCGTGACTTCCTTGTATTAAAAAATGTCTTTTCTTTTGTATTTATAGGCTTTCTTTAGTCTTCGGCTTAGAGATCCTGGGAACTTATTACTCATTAACCTAGTCTGAGACTCCTCGAGAATTTGGTTCTTTTTGGGGTGGCTCCTCTATCCAGGGGTGTGGGTGCAAGCCAAATAAAAACTTGCACTTTTTCAAGAAGAGTGCGCATTTCGTATGGTTTTTTGAAACAATATGTCCAGTTTGAAAATGGGTAACTTTTCAACCAAAGCAATTTTTTAAGTATTGGTTTACTCATTCTTTTTGATTAGGCAAATCAGGCGAAGAATGCTATGTTGTGGCCAAGTATGACTATATAGCTCAAGGCCCTCAAGAGTTAGGACTACGAAAGCATGAAAGATTGTTAGTATTGGATGATTCGAAGCATTGGTGGCGCGTTCAAAACAGTCGCGGCCAAGCTGGTTTTGTACCATCAAATTATGTTAAACGTGAAAAACCTTCCATATTTGACAGGTACGAACGTATAGAACTCCTTTGTATACAATACTAACCGCTTTTTTAAATAGCATTAAGAAAAAAGTGAAGAAAGGTTCGAGCTTTACGAGCAAAACCCTCCCCAACTCTGGCTCTCCCGAATTGGAATCTCCCCTTAGTTCACGAAGAGAGCCAGCTCAGCCCTTACCTCAGTTACCTCCTGCTCAACCTGTCGCAGAAGGTCAAGGCTTGGGATACGCTTTAGTGCGTTATAACTATCAAGCCCAGCAATTGGATGAACTGTCCCTCAACAAAGGGACTCGCGTGATGATCCTCGAAAAAAGCAACGATGGATGGTGGAGAGGCCAGTACAATGGACAAGTAAGCTTAACAGCTAACGCTTTGTTGTCTTTAAACTTTACCATCAAAATTCGTTCCTAGGTTGGCTGGTTTCCCTCGAATTACACAATGCAAGAATCCGAGGCTGTTTTTAACGCTGGACCTCCTTCCGTATCCGACATGGGAGCAATGGGTGGCGAGGATGCCTCACATATGTACGCTCCTGCAGAGAACGTGCTGGACGTTGTAGTTGCCCTGTATCCTTTCGCAGCCCAAAACCAAGAAGAACTCAGTTTCCAGAAAGGGGAAAGGTTGGAGATCTTGGATCGGCCTCCTGCTGATCCGGATTGGTACCGTGCAAGAAACGCAATGGGTCACATTGGTTTGGTCCCCAAGAACTACTTACAAGTAAGAAATGTACTTGCTTGATGCTTTATTTTACTTAAATTATACTGAAATTTTTTATTGATTGTCGTAGGAGATTAGCGACTTTTTGACGGAACCTTTCCGCAGTCGAGGCATTAGTCAAAGTGGCCAGCACATGCTGCCTGGGCCATTAAGGGATGGGCCTATGGATCGCTCTATGCCTGCACCTGCTGGATTATCATCGAATAACACGAGTCATCCTACAGACCCTTCATTGCTTCGCAGTTTGGATTCCCTTAGCTTAGAACAACATCCCAAAATGGCTAGTGCAGACTATTCTCACTTGCAAGGAAAGTTGTGGTTTTATGGCAACATTACTCGAGCAGATTGTGACAACTTATTGAACCAGCACGGACAAGACGGGGATTTCCTCGTGCGGATCAGTGAAACCAACGTAAGCGTTTCACGCCTTTGTATTTATGGACTCAGCGTTCCATTAACCTCCCACGGTTATCTTACCTGAAAAGCTAACGTTTATCTTTTTACGCGTCTTTCTAGGTTGGCGCCTATTCAGTTTCGTTGAAGGCGCCAGGTCGCAATAAACATTTCAAGGTTCACGTGGAAGGAGCATTATACTGCATAGGACAACGCCGTTTCCATTCCATGGACCAACTAGTAGACCATTACCAAAGGTCGCCGATCTTCACCAGCGAGAAGGGAGAAAAGCTGTATTTGATTCGGTCTTTACCTCGACCTCTAACCATGACTGGCGGAGGCGTGGTCTGGAATCCAGCTCCAATGAATTCCATGCCAATGGCCAACCGACCAGCGCCTCCGTTGCAACAATCTATGGTTCGTATGCCGCAACCGTTGGGAGGTCAGAGTTGAATTTGCCAACATGTAAGCGCTGGGTGAAAACGAAAGCGGCGGAGGCAGCTAAGCTTTTTAGCCAGGTTATCATTTTTGTTTTCGAAACTTTTTGTTTTTTTCATTACTCATTAAGATAAACACCCCTGTTTAGTGTATTTTTGCTTGCGTGCTCATCTAGTCGTTATTGTTTGATTTGTACGGTTCTCCTTTCTGGTTAGTACCCCTTAAACAAATCCTCGGTTATTATTGTTCTGCCGTGGTTCTCACAACGCGGCAGTACTTATCCCCTTTGATGTGCTGAAAAGCGAAAAATGCAGTTTTGTCTTTTTATTATTATTATTATTATTATTATCATTATGGGGCTGACGATAAAACGAAACGACCGTGTAGATTGTTTGGGCAGCGTACATTTTTAGCAAACAATTTAACGTAGCTATTTTAAGTCCGTGAGGACTTCAGAATAACCGGTTGGCCTTCTGTTAGAATCTTCATTAGGCGAACACTACTTATCACCTTCGGAATAATTTTTTTTAGTAAGGATTTAAAGCTTTCTGTGTGCTTGAGACCAAAGTGTTCTGTGCACTATAAGACTGTGTTGAAAATAGTTTCGGTAATTTTTCTTTCCCTTTTCCATCCTTTGACGCAGTTTTATTGTATCATTATACAACAATTGTACGAAACTTGTATCGTTTAATCAAGCGTGTTAGCATAAGACCGATTTATTTCTGGTCGAATAACCAACCCTTTTATGTGAAATTGCGATATCTTCGTTAATAACTCTTGAATATACCCATGTACTACTCCGACAGTCAAGACAAGTATTGAGTTTTGGAGTGCGTCCCAAGTAAAGGTAAGTATTTCCAGTTCAATTATGTAGGTGAACCTGCTTTTAATATTGTATTGAACAGTTTTAAAAAAATTAGATTGAAAGTAAAGAAAATACAATTCGATTATATTTTGAAAATTTTAATTAGTGTTGTGCTTTGAGAGAACTTCCTTAGTACCGAACCTCGTACTATGCTCGTATTCCCAAATACTGCCGGTACAAGCGGTTCTATTGGAATTGCAAGAATCCTTGGAATATATTCCGCTAACTTCTTTTGTTTTATGAACTTGACTATTACAGGATTATAAAGCAGTGGATTAATATTTTAACATGAGTTTGGAAATGTAATATAAATGTATTTGAGTGCTGGTCTGTTCGCTTTTAAATAATTGAGAAATTCAACACACGTTCGCAGTTCACGTTTTATCCACAACCTGAAATAAACAGTACCACCCAGAGGGATGTGGCTCGCCCAAAAACAGTTCTATCAACACGTACCGCAATGATTCTTTTGGATATTAATAATAAGATCGTAGAAGACACGTTAACTGTTAAAATAAAAAATGCTTTAGCTGGGTAAGTGTTCATAATGTCTTAAAAAGTTATTGAGAACTAATTGAATTGGTTTCGCTAGAAACAAGGCTGAATCGGTCAATGTCACCGTAGCAGATTTTGATGGGGTATTGTTTCACATATCGAACCCTGATAACGACAAAAGTAAAGTTCGGGTAATATTTTCTATCATATGCGACTACAGCATGTGTATCTAACTTCGTAATTATTTCACTATAGGTGAGCATTTCGCTCAAGTTTTTCAAGGAATTGCAAGAACATGGAGCCGACGAGTTGTTAAAGCGTGAATATGGTCCCTTGCTTTCCACTGCGGAAGAAAGCTATGATGTTTCAGTTGTGCTTAATCTGGAAGCCATTCCAGAGAACTGGGAAGAAGTTGTAAAGAAAGTTGGACTCTTGAAACGGAATTGTTTCGCCTCTGTCTTTGAAAAGTACTTTGAATTCCAGGAAAAAGGCGAAGAAGGGCAGAAACGTGCCGTTATTCATTACCGGGATGAAGAAACCCTGTAAGTTATCTTTCTCGTCTTTTTGTTTATATTTTTGGGCTTACGGGCGTTATATTTACTGGCTCTATTTGGTGTTTACAACCTTGGGCATTAAATTAGGTACGTGGAAGCCAAACCTGATCGGGTTACCGTCGTGTTTAGTACCGTTTTCCGAGACGAAGATGATGTGGTATTAGGGAAAGTCTTTTTGCAAGAATTACGTGAAGGACGCCGAGCTTCACACACTGCCCCGCAAGTGCTTTTCTCTCATAGGGAGCCGCCCTTAGAGCTTAGTAATACCGACGCCAAAGTTGGGGATAACATGGGCTATATCACGTTTGGTAAGGAGATACGTTATCTTTACCGCTTTTCCCTTTCCGTTTGACTAATCTTTAATTTCTTTTATCTTTTTTTAGTGTTGTTTCCAAGACATACCAACAAAGCCACGCGAGATAACACCATCAACTTGATTCATTTATTCCGGGATTATCTGCATTACCATATCAAGTGCTCCAAGGCTTATATCCATTCCCGGATGAGAGCCAAAACCTCAGATTTCCTGAAAGTCTTGAACCGCGCCCGACCGGAACCCAAGAACGTTGAGAAGAAGACTATTACGTAAGTTTCACTTCCTTTTGTGTGTTGTGATAGCATATTTTCTAATATGATTGTTTGCAGGGGCCGTACGTTTATTCGCACACCTTAAACGCCGGGAAACAAACGAAGTATGGTTTTCCTTTTGACAGTCAAAATTCCATAATTGAGCCTTCAAGGAAAAATTTCGTTTTTATTAATAAGATTTTCACCGTCTTTCGTTTTCAGTTTTCAAAGATTTTTTTTCTTTTTATTTTGGTTTCTTAACGCAGCGTTAAAATAATTTGTGTCAGTTGTCAAAAGCCGTTTCATATTATTATCGATTTTTTCCGGTGCTTCGACATTTCACAACTTTTCCTATCAGTTAAGGATCTATGATTGTATTAAACTTGAAACGAAATCAAATCTTACGAAACCCAATTTGCAGTGTTTGGCAGGAATTGGTCATTAATTAGTAACTAAATTGAGTCTAATAATTTTGATATGAGAATTAAGAGTAAAAGTAATGAAACATTTCCTCATAGCTTTTAAGAAAAACTATAGCTTTCATAAAACGTTTCGAAATCACGGGAATTGAGCCGGAAATCCAGCGTACAGGCGCCTTCCCTCACCCTCATTCTCTGAGAAAACATTCAAAGGTCTAATCGAAAAAGTCATTATTTATCGCTCTCAAAATCGGCTGCCAAGTTTTACCATACTAAAGCCTTAGTATCTCACGTTTGCAGAAGTTGGGACTTATGTAACAAACTACGTCGTCATATTTATTTCTGCTTCGAAGAGTTCAATGTTTACTTCTATACCGCTAGGTTCTCAAAGTCACATGGTAAATGAATCAATTTGAAACTCGTAATTAATTTTTGAAATGGTAAAGAATTTGAAAGTAAACTTTGCATTAATTATTAGTGTTGGGTGTAGAACCTTAATAAGAAAATTATAACACTAACGGGCAAGTTAGTGAAAGGGTTTATTTTGTATGAAGGGTATAGTTATTCAAAAACTGATGGGTTGCAAGCGCGGTGACAAAACGTTATACAAATATAAAGCACTCTTGTGGTTATAGTATAAGTACACGAATGGTGTACTTTTTTTCAGACATAGTATAGAGTATAACGTCGTAAATAACGTTATACAGCATGTAATAGAGTTATTGCCTTGAACACGTGAGCCAGGGGAGCGGCTTTGCTTATGAGTGCAAACTTCCGCAGCTGCATTTATACTTTCTCTTTTGTGTTGGTATTCAAAGCAGACCGACAAGAATGAACAATAGTGATTTACGAAGGAGCACGGGGTGCAGAGAAGTCAGCAGATGTAGCATTGTCTGTCCGATTATATACTAATAGGGCCATATCCCTGTACGTATATGGGAATTCTTTTATATTGTCTTCATTAAAACTGCGGAACCGGTAAAAGTTCTGAACATCTATGCGTTGATTAATATTCAAGTGAATCGTTTCTTGATTCCGCCATTCTGTCCAGTTGCACTGGTATAGTTCATACACCAATTCACTCCATCGCGAAGCGAATTTTTCGTGAACCACGTGCACTAACTCGGGCATATTTGCAATGACTTCGTACGAAGGCTTCTCGCTGGCGTTGTACATCCATTTGTACCCTTTGTAGTCTTTGTAACATTCGAGCCATTTGCGAAGGAAACGCGAATCGCGGTGAGCAATGAGAACTTGTGTACCTAAGTACGTGAACTCCCAGCCTAAAACCATTTCGTAACGCCGGTAGTGGTGCAAATCTTTCACTACATACACATCGTTGTCTAAGTATATGCCACCGTATTTCATCAGGGTTTTGATTCGCATCACATCTGATGCGTGCCAATAGTGAAAACTCCTGGAAAACGGCTTTCCGAAAATGGTATAGGGCAATCTGATTTGGAGTTTGCGAATGCGTTGGTACAAATCCGGTACTTTCTTCAATTCGTCCCAGTAATATCCACCCAAGTCTGGTATGTTGATATGGAAGTAGATGTAGTCCGGTTTGAGGTGGTAGTAAGCTGATTTGATGCACACAATGTCGTTAAACGTCAGATTGGGCGAATTGAAGCGAATGTAATGGACAATATTAGGAACAATGTACTCTCTTAAACCGGGTCCTCTGTTGTCCATTCGACTGAAGTCTCTCTCACCTTTTCTAGGTATTAAGGACGTCAGATCGTCCATGTATTCGTCAGCTACAATGGAGTCATTCACTTTCACAGTACGGCCATAGTAGTAATACCATACAGAAGCAGCAATGCAACACAGAATTAGAAAAGGATAGCCGTAAGCTTTCCTAATGCGAATACAGCGCCGTTTACGGAAGAAAGTACAGAAAAACATTATCTATTTTGTCACGTAAACTGGATTGGGAACGGTTAATTAATAGTAACTCTTTCTAACGTGGCAGGTAAAAGCTTACTAAAACGGTCGTTTGTATAGGATCCCCGCTTTATACCAAACCACTTGGGTACGTGTCATTCACTATTTTTGTAAGCTCGCAGACATTCGGATGTAATCCATATGTGTCAAACTGCTCATATGTGTTAATGGAAAGATTGAAAGATTTATTGTTGTAATAAACTATGCGAGCAACATATAGTTGACAAGTTGTTTTTTCCGTAACCACTTAGTTCATACAATCTTGTGGTATAGACAATGCATGTATACTTCTGTACTTGGATAATTTTACCAATTAGTTCTAGGCAATAAGGATAACTATAGATGATAGGGTAAATTTTAATTACAGACGTGCCAAATTCTGTATAGCTATATAATAATTACGCATTCTGAAGGCAAATTGGATCAGGTGTTAGTGTTACGTACACTAACGTACCTGATCCAATTTGCCTTCAGAATGCGTAATTATTATATAGCTATACAGAAAAAAATATATAAAAGCCTTGGCAACATTAGCGAGTACGTGATGCATACGTACGTATGCAGCACGTACTCGCTAATGTTGCCAAGGCTTTTTCATAGCATAAAATAACTAATTGGTGATGACATTTCCAGTCAAGTAATGCGCTATAATGTGACACGTTTTTGACATTTCCAGTCAAGTAATGCGCTATAATGTGAGACGTTTTACACTTAGGCTGTTGGTGGTATAGGTAGGTCACAAATCGAACAGGGTAGGCTTTTAGCGTCCAAGTCCGGAGGTATATACCCTCCCGAGGATCGTAATTTCATCCAGTACTTTTTCGTTTTTCCCCTTTATTGGGAAAAAGTATACATCACAGCTTGTTAAAGAACCGAAATGGTAGGGCTATAACCTTGGACTTCCATTTCAGTTTTTAAAAAGCTCGTTTCACTTCTAACTAAAAGAAGATATTTTTCGGAGGATATCCCAACATTTATTTTTTCTCTGCCTTCCAAAAATGGACACTTTTTTGGTAGAATTATCTAGTATACCAGATTTATAGCAGAACACAATCACATTTCATACGTGGAGTTTAACGTCAGTTTTTCATAAGGGGTTAATAGTATTTTAGTTTGTTACACATCAAGAAGACCCATTTTTGTTTGGATTAGAACGACAAAAAGTGTCTATACATGGAAAATTGTTCATTGGCCCTAGAACAAGGTATATATTTGGAACTTATAAACGGCAATTGCGAGATCGCTGTTGACTTTTTGTTACGGTGGGGAAAGCTTAACCAAACACTTAACGTTTCTTCAGATAACGAGCCACGCAAGCATCTCTTTGGCAAGCCACTTTGGCTAAGTCAGCCTCTTCATCTTGTTCGTGTAATGACCGAAGAGCTTGGGCCATGCGACGAGCTCGGGAAAGACAGATGAGATCTCCTTGGCAAATGGCTTGACTTTGTTCATTAAACGTCCATGTGCAGGCATTCGTTTCTTCGTCCTCATCCACCTGCCGGTAGGAAATAACGTAATGACATTATAAGCTATATTCTCCCAAACTATACGTATAAAATACTTCCCATCCCCTTCTGGGAAGTTTAAAAGATCTCTCTTTTTAAAATACACTTACGCAAAGAAGACAGGCTTGGTGACGGTTGCATGTATCCATAAAGAGGTTATGATAATCCCCAGTAATCTGACTTACTACGTGGCACACTGGTAGGATTTGACGAAGTACAGGACATTCTTCTTCATCTAGTAAACAATAAGCAAAATATGGTTACGACATGTTTTTATCGATCACTTTCATAAAATATAACAGCAAGAGGTTCTAGAAAACAGGTACTGCATGCGTTACTTAGGGAACATTCCTTGTCATCGTTTTTATAGGCCTCTTGTCAAGGCTTATTATTGTTGCAGGAAAGCGATCATGTTTCAGTAGACTAAATCCTACAACACTTGCATAGTGACGTCGGGGATTCTTTTATAGTATTGAGCGTCTGGCAGTGTCTAGTAGACAAGCTTTTCTTATCTCGTACTAAATTACGCTAAAAAGGAACCGTTCGCTTCCCAAAGCTGCGACCGTGGCGCGCAATCCCCAACTGTGCTCGCTCCATCATGTGTTATCTCAGCAATACAAACCACGTTTTGGAGTGTTGAGAGGTATCGTAAAGCATTTAACATATCTAGGTTGCATTGTTGCTTCTCACTTTTTTGTTTCTTTTCTTTTTTCTTACCTGAGCGATGAGTGTCCAGGGAATAAAAGCCCGGCTCTTGCTCCAACCACTGTTGCATACCAGCTCGTTTAGCTACGTCGAAGGGATAGCGTTTCTTTAAGGAACGTTTCTTTTTCTTCTTTTTAAGATCGTCTTCATCCTCATCCTGATCGTCTTGCTCATCATCGTCCCACTGTTTTCCTGGGAGAAATCCTTCTCTCAGTTCATTGTCTTCGTCATAATCTTCCCAATCGCGTTCGTTGGCCAAATGCCGTTGCAGACGTTGTTTCAGATCAGCCACCATCTCTTGTAACTGCGGCAAGCTCATACGGTCAATCAATTCGGCCATGTAATGTGCCTCGCTTTGCTGTCGGTCAGGGCTGTTTAATTGTCGTCGACGCCTTCGGCGAGACAGAACCGCATCGTCGTCGTTCCCATCGTTTCCGTCGTCCGACTCGTTAGTGTCGGGACCTTCGTCAACCAAACTTGAACTTTCCCAAGCAATCTCTTCGGATGTGGGACCAGCTTGTTGCTCCTCCCGTCCCCTCCATTTTTTCATGGTTTCCTCTTCGAATTCATTGCCTTCTTCGTCGTCTTCACCTTCTTCCTTTTCGGTTAGATTGACATCGTCCTGTCCGTCCTGGTTACCAATATCGCTGTCCAGATGACGTGGGACAGAGTTTCTTTTCTTCATAACCTTGTCGTGTGAATGCTGGTCAAAGCGTTTACGACGCGATGCCAGCGAACCGGCAATCGCTTTATAGTATTCGGATTCGAGCCAGTCACGTAAATCCTCATCGCTGCGCTTGTCGATACCGAAATAATCGTCCCAGTCCACCGACTTTTTCCGGATATTCTTAGTCTTGCTTTTCAGGGAATTCTCCCGGCGCGCCAAAGAAGAACTGATGGGTCGATGTTTCTTGGGAGCGTGGGTGGAGGTGCCGGTTGAATTCACCGTCTTGGAAGCATTGATCTGGACTTTTGCTTCCGCTAGGACGGGCAAGGCTCGCGGTGGCTCCATTTCAACTTGACGGCGTTTACGGATAGGGCGTTGCAAGGATGGCGTTTCGCCGGCCGATGACAAATGACTTGTGTGTTGCTGTCGCTGCTGGCCATTCTGCTCGTGCTGAGCACGCTGGACAGAGCGCTTTTTCATTTCCAGATGAGGATATTGGTGCATGTTGCTCCAGCGCTTGCCAGCAGGCTTCCATTGTTCCCGGAAGCCAGCCCAATTACGATGAAATCCTCGACTGGGTCCTGCCTGACCATTGACGCCATTATCATCCTCGGATGATGAGCCATGTGGGTAGAGCATTCCGCCTTGGTCTTGGTCGGCTTCGGAGACGTAACGAGCCCGCCAACGAGCCGGAGCACGAGGCATAGCTCGTTTGCGTTCATCCATGAACTCGCTAAGGTTTTCGTCGTCGTCATCTGAATCAAGTCCTTCGGAGGCTAATTCTTGCAGTATGGCAGCAATGGCTTCATTTTCCGCTTCTTGGCTTTCTCCGTCTTGCTCATCGTCCGCGACTAAAGATTCCGGATCAGCTTCGTTGGAAAGAGTCATCTCTGGGGTTCGTTCTTGTTGTTGAAGGTGGCGGAGTAAAGCGGACCATGATTCCTCGTCCAATTTGCCCAGCAATTGCCGAAATTCGTGGCGGCCTTGACGAGTACGAGCGTAGTCGTTAAATGATTGGAAGGCGGCCTCCGAAGAACGTTCGGCCGGTTCCAAGTGCTGAGCATGACGACGGAAACCAAATTGGTCCCGTACGTCCCCCATTAAAGGTTCAGGCTCATAATCGTTAACTGCTGCATCAGGACTTGGGTTAAAATACGATCGTTTGATGTGGAGTGGGTAGCGATACCGGACCAAACCACGGGGTGTAGGACGGCGAACGTCTCGGCGAACCCGGGTAACGGCATCTAAGGCAGCTTTCAGGCTGGTCGAGTTTTCATTGTTGCTATTGCCCGTGAAACGGGCGTTCTCTGGTAAAGTATGAGGGGCAGCGGGCGCGGCGTCACTGTTTGGACACCATTGATAGATGATCATCCAAATGACCATCCCACGCAAAGTTAGCCATAGTTTCATGCTGATGAAGCTTTGCTGCAACGCCCCACTGTCTAGCGTCAACTTCAAATGTCTGTACCAAAGGAACATAAATTGCATGTAAGGTTAGAACTTGCAGTCATTTCAATCTATATTATGGGTTACGCCCATTTTCTTTTCTTAATCCAATAGCTTTTGGATTTCGCTTTATGTTTCTTAAAGGGATAGTTATACTGCTTATTTCTAGTGCCATTTAGACACGGTTAAATTTCTTTTCAGAGCAAATTCTAAGTTCATGATTGAGGAAGTTATGGGCTTCATAAACTTATAGTTTGAGCTTTGAGCTGAGCGGCTATACGATCTATGGGGATATCGGAGTTGCTACATGTTACACTGCGTGCGGCGTATTGTGTAGGTGCTTTTATGATGCATTACGAGTAATTGCGAAACACCATAGCAACACAATCATTGACGTAGTAAAGTAGAGTAGAGGCAAGGTAGTGCTATTATGAACCATATAAAAGCCTTTGCATTCTTTATAACTCCCAATTGACGATCATACCATTTCCCATGGAGTCACCCTGCTTACCCGTGGGATCATTACGGTATACCGGCATGAGGCAGGAATTTTTTAACACAGCAGGAATGCCGGAATCATCTCGGGAATCTCGCTAGGATATTTTCTCCTGAATTTCTATAATACTCATTATCGAACATGTTGAATCGCCTATTTCCAAGCTGTTCCCCAACAGCTTACGAAGTTTCTGAATCTAGTAAGCATGTAATTTGGGCTTACGACATTTTTTTCTCCATAAAGCGTAAGATGGAAAAGAAATGACAGACTGCATGTACCGGATTTCGATAAAGCTTGGCATGCTTATACGCCCATGCTTTATTGCTAGCTTTCGAAAAGGAGCACCTTTAAAAAAAAAAAAAAATTATAAGCCAATGGGCGGAGGGAGATATATTGCATCAGCTACTTTCTTAATACTTCTATAAGACGTTTGTGGAGTCAGGGGAACTCTCTCGTTGAGTAAAAGCAACACCGGCGCCCTTCAAAGACAACAATAAGCTAGTCTATAGCGAAAGCAAGCGAAGTAGGAGTCAGCAATCGATAACTTAAGGCGATCCTTCGGTATATCTCTCGGCATAAATGTGCTCTCTTTACCCACCAATATTATGACTTCATGTGAAGTTGTCGACAAGCGATCTTCAAAGTTTCATGCATTTGCTTATAGTTACCAAATAGAAACACACAACTTTCATCAGATCCTCCAGGACTTACAGTTATTTTATACGTACCCATTCCTGCTACTAAATTTGTAATTTTAATGAATGGAAGTCAACTGGAAGTCTATATTTATACAAAACAACACCAAAGATGCCCGCTGTGCTGTTAGAACCTGGCGGGGTCCTTAATATAGGATGCATCAAGGTTACATGGAAAGAGAGGGAGAACGGGGAGGCACAGTGAGTTTTCGTTTAATGAATCTTCTTCGCCGTATCACGTAGATATATTAGTGAAGGAACGGCGAATTTATCGAGCGAAAGCTGGGGGCTTTTCGAGTGGTTCAAATGAATGGCAATGAGCTTTTGCTTATAGCTTGTCGGATCTCATTTTTATTTTATTACCTCCCCTCAAAGACCCTGAAGGCTGTGTGTGTGTGGCAGTATTAGTGTAGCAATGACATTTACCTAATGCAACGTATTGCATTGTGTCCTGGACAATATAATTTTAAGATTCTTCAACGAAGCTTTTAAGCGGATTGGAAAGACCACAAAAGAGCGAGAGCGCTAAAGCAGTTTTGGCAAAAGGAAAGGCAGATTCACTGTTTCGAATTGGAGAGGGGCCTTATACCACCAATACTGATGGTCACGGGCAGGACTTCTTCGATAACACTAATCAGTCTGTTATAGCCCTTGTTTTTTCACCCCTCCTCTATTAGTAGTCCTTAAGTAATGAGAAATAAGGTGGTCCCGAAGTGAAATTCCTTCTTTTAAAAAGAAAAAACAGAGTCATGTTTTCTTTTTCGCTGCAAACTCTGTTGTCATGGGAAATGGGATGTGTTGGGTACGTGCCAAGATACATCTGAGTGGTATATTCAATTCTAAGCATTCCTCTGTTTTATTACGCGTTCAATTTTTTTCACGAGTCATGTTTCGCGTTTCATGTTTGCTAGTTCCATGTTTAGTGATGAAAAGCTTCGTGTGGAAATGGTTTGGTTTTTGCAAAAGTGAAGAGCAGCGTCTTTTTTACGTAAGTATGAGGGACTCTTTATTCCCAAACTCTGTTGTGGAGCAAAAGTCATGAGATAATACGAGACTGGCTTTCTACAAGACGCATGTCTAAGTAACTATAATCCTCTTTGCTCTAGAAAGAAATTCTTGGTTTCCGGTAGTCAAGGTTACCTTCCTCCTAGGAATTATCGTACTTTTGATTGGAGCCGTTCGATAAAAACTGTTGGACTGAGTAAGCTCGTGGTTGGGTAAACCAAGTGTGAACGGGTTTTGTCAATTATATGTTAGCCTTTTCCTAGTGGAGATCAGGAAAATCTAGTCGAGCCGTAGGGCATTTTTTGGTTCAATGCGGCATTAAATCTCTGCCGCTTAACTTTTATTGGCCTTGGCTTAAGCCCTGTTGTGGCCTTTTTTGTTTATCTTGGGAGAAAAGACAGTAACAATGCTGAAGTGTATAAAAGACCCGACAACGACAACGGGTCGCCAAGACGGTCCCTTTAGGTTGGATCAATAATAGGTATATGTGCTATGCTCCAGATTTATTTTTCGTCATTTTGAACTCCGCTGGGTTACAGTGTATATGAGTCCCGAGAAGCTCTTCAAAGAAAGTTTTCTGATTCCAACCTCGTGTGTTCTTATACTGTTGCGTTGGTGATTAATGATCGTTCCTAATGAAAGGCGAAACCGAAATTTTAGAACTGCGCTTGGCTACCAGCTACCCTTATTTACCCAAATTCACAAGCTACATGGCGAGGGTCGAAAGCTTAATAAACAAAAGTAGTATTCCGCCCTATCATCAGTCCTATAGGGTATGGGATATCTGAGACGCACGTTCGTTTTATAAGTGCAACTTCTCTTATTTGTTAAGGTTACGGGTTAGTTTTTACTCGGTAATTTCTCTCCATCTTGAGTATGTGGGGCTTTGCTTGCTTTTGGAACACTTGTTGCTCTATTGGGAACTTTTAAGTGGTTGGTCTCGGTTGTGAAGGCAGCACCGGTTCGTTTTGTCTAGTCGATAGCGTGCCACCACCCTTCTTTTATCACGAAAGACAATATCTATAGCAGCATTATAACTTACCTAATCTGTACGACGCAACGAAGTTGCTGATGCTGTCAACAAAAATAATTGCCTTGACGGTAACTATGCAAACTTAATGATATGTGTGGTAACTGTACTGTACATTAGTGGTTTCACGGACCTACGGAAAACTCCCAATCGAAGCTCGCTTTATATAGTAAAAGCGGCAGTAATTCGCGCAAGCGCCATCTTATTGTCTGCGTTTCGAAGTTCCATGCGTGCAGACCTCAACCGCCTCTCGCTGCTGGGCTGCAGTAATACAACTCCCAAAGTGTCCCTTTTTCTTGTGTTGCTTTCCATATTTAGCTTCAATATTGGGCCGATGTTTCTCGATACATGTGTAGCCTTTTTCTTAATTCTTATTCTTATTCTCAGAATGGAACAAACCTTTTCTTTACTTATAAGTCGCCCTTCCTAAATAAATCTAATAAACACATGCAATCTTGCTTTGTACCTGACTTATAGTAATGAACATGAACACCTATTGGGCTATGCTATTATTATAGTTTATTTCTTTGAATTATTGTATTGGAAGTGCATGACCTTTCCTTCGTTTCCAGGCAAACAAATATCGAGGGCAAGGTAGTACTAAAGGAAGTATCAAGCTTGTCAAAGCCTCTTTAATGCTTCTTTACTTGTTTACCGGAGAAGCAAGCGTGGTACCGAAAAAGCAAAAAATATAGGATTGGGAAGCCGGCACTGGAACGGGAATGAAGTGTCAAGGAATGCCTTTCATGCCACAAGACAAATAAACTCGGAACCCAGCTACATATTAGAATTCCGGCATGAGCAGGAAAACATATTGAATGACTGAGCACCTCTTTCGCTCTATTCTTGTTTTTCCCGTTTTGGTGTCTTTTGTTCTCCCGGTCTTCAGAACGAAATTTTTGTTAAGATAAAATGGTTCAAACCTTAATTAGTCAAACTGAACCGCGTAGAGAGAAAACAATTTAAAATTCCCTAATGCATAATTTATGCCGAATAACATTTGTGCACGTTCGAGAGCTGTGAAGGGCTACATCGAAGTGCAATTCCCAGTTGCGCTTAAAAGCTTGGAGATCTTTTTTTCCAGACCACGTTAGTCGAACGAATAGGCCAAGCAACCAAGCTTAGTATTCAGAAGCATACAAAGCTTATAAAACCAGTTCGCCTGTCGCAGTTTAGTAGTTTTAATAAAAATAGAAGACTGGAACGACTTCCGAGTGTTGGAAGTCGGTGTTCACATTACATTTAATTAAAGTGATTCAGTAACAGAAAATGCTAAGCAGACTCGCCAAAACTCGCGTTAATTATGTCTGTACCAGGTAAGAGTGTAATCCCGAGTGACGAAAATATGTGTTCTTTATTAGTTATTCATTGTTGTGTTGTGATCGCAGGGCTGCGATATGGTACGATCAGCCGCGGTTTTCGAGTTCGGCACCGCCACAAATTAAGCCTATTAACAAAGTTTTAATTGCCAACCGAGGTGAAATTGCGTGCAGAGTCGTCAGAACTGCTAAACGTTTAGGAATCCGTACTGTGGCAGTTTACAGCGATGCAGACAAGAATTCGATGCACGTCTCTATGGTAAACAAGTACAGTTATTGTTTTTAACATTTTATTAGACTTTCTGTTAAATAACTAGGCTGACGAAGCCTTCAGAATCGGAGTGGCTGCTTCGCAAGAAAGTTACTTGAGACAAGATCGCATTCTTGACGTAGCAAAGAAGACAGGGGCTCAAGCAATTCATCCAGGTTATGGCTTCCTATCAGAAAACACTGAATTCGCAGAGTTATGTGCTAAATCCGGCCTTATTTTTATCGGCCCACCTGCTTCAGCTATTAGAGATATGGGAATCAAAAGGTATTAAAAAGAAGAAACTTCCTTACACTGCTAAAGAACGTTAAATCTCTAAAACAAAAACAAAAAACTACTCTTAATAGTACATCCAAATATATTATGGCGGAAGCTGGAGTTCCTATCATCCAAGGCTACCATGGAGAAGACCAGTCTAATGAACGTCTCAGATCTGAAGCCGACCGTGTGGGCTTTCCTGTAATGATTAAAGCTGTACGGGGTGGCGGAGGCAAAGTAAAGTGAATGCGTTTAACTCTTACCAGTTAGCTTAAAAAACAAAAGGCAATCAATCAGTCAACAATCTTGATGGTTTAGGGCATGAGAATTTCTATGAAGGCGGAAGATTTCGAATCTCAATTAGAATCTGCGCGACGAGAAGCGATGAAATCCTTCGGTGACCAAGTTATGCTTATTGAGCGCTTTGTAGAACGGCCGCGTCATGTAGAAGTCCAAGTTTTTGGCGACCATCATGGAAATTACGTGTATCTGTTTGAGCGAGATTGCAGTGTCCAACGCAGACACCAAAAAATCATTGAAGAAGCTCCAGGCGTAAGTTGCTACCGCTTGCTTGTCCAAACGAACACGGCTCTAACTCTAAAATTGGTCTTGTTTGTCGTTGTGCACACGTGAAGCCCGGAATCAGCCCAGAAGTTCGTGTTAAATTGGGCGAAGCTGCAGTCAAGGCAGCGCGAGCCGTAAATTACGTGGGCGCCGGGACAGTGGAATTTATTATGGATCCACACCACAACTTCTTTTTTATGGAAATGAATACCCGGCTTCAAGTGGAACACCCCGTCTCCGAGATGATTACTGGCACAGATTTAGTAGAGTGGCAGTTAAGAGTAAGCTTTCCCGCCTAAAAGGTGAAAATTCCGACTTTTTTTCTATGAAAAATCCTCAATTTTTATAGGTAGCGGCTGGCGAAGCGTTGCCTTTACTACAAAAAAATATCGAGCTCAAGGGCCATGCCTTTGAAGCTCGGATTTATGCTGAAGAACCTGGAAACAATTTCATGCCTGGAGCGGGACCTTTACATTACTTGGCCACGCCCCAGCCCCGAGCTGATGTCCGTATTGAAACAGGTAAAAATAACTATTACTTAAAAAATAAATTGTGTAAGAAAACAAAATGTCTGATGTAATGTACTATATCAAGGTGTGAGACAAGGCGATGATGTATCTGTCCACTATGATCCTATGATTGCGAAACTTGTAGTCTGGGGTGAAGACAGAGCGAGTGCTCTGCGGAAATTACGATCTTGTCTAGCGGAGTACAACGTAATGTTCTTTATATTTAATATTTTTAATCATTGCGATTGCTTCCTATGCTATCGTAGATTGTGGGGTTAAACACAAATGTGGACTTCCTTATGGATCTCTCCGCGCACCCCAGCTTCATGCTAGGCGACGTGCATACAGATTTTATTACCCAACATTACCAAGAATTGTTTCCTGCGAAACCTATTACGGATCAACAGCTCTGCCAGGTAACAGTGACCTATTTAAGGAACTTAACTCAAGTTTTTTTTTTTTTTTTTTTTTTTTTTTTTTAAGGCTGGGTTAGCGCACATTCTCACCGAGCAAACCAAAGCCTTGAAACAGCAGCTAAAGCACCCCAACTCGTTTAGCCCTTTCGCAACTTTGCCAGGCTTTCGAGTTAATCACTTCTTGGAAAGAAACCTGCAATTCACGGATGAGAAAACGAGCCATAGTCTGACCGTGAAATATGAAGGCGGCAATGACTACCAATTTACTTTATCCAGTGGCCATACTTACAAAGTGTCGGGTGCATTGCACCAGGAAGATAGCGTTTGTGAATTATCCATCAACATGAGCGGACATGTTAGCAAAGTCCGGGTCGTTTATGACGAGGACCAGATCCACTTATTCACTCCTGTTAGTTGGATCTATCGTCTTACGAGTTTCTAAAGTTTATGACGGCATCAAGAGTTTTCTAATGTGTATGTTTTCTGGGGTGGGTGTTTCGCAGGATGGAAGCGTAGCTCTGAAACTGCCTCAACCCAAGTTCCTTAGTCAAATAGATGCTTCAAAGAGCTCAGGAGACACTGTAGCTCCCATGC
Source organism: Lepidurus couesii (assembly GCA_022832235.1). Classification (NCBI taxonomy): domain Eukaryota; kingdom Metazoa; phylum Arthropoda; class Branchiopoda; order Notostraca; family Triopsidae; genus Lepidurus; species Lepidurus couesii. The sequence continues at coordinate 20,028 of JAGJRP010000217.1, read as the reverse complement.
CGGGCATTATCGATAAGATTATGGTCTTGGACGGTCAACAGGTCAATACCGGAGAGCCGCTGATGGTTATGATCGCCATGAAGATGGAGGTAAGTGTGTTGACCCAACTCTCAGATTTATCTTCCTATGCAGTCAGAAATAGCCTTTGAAAGGCTTTTATTTATCTTTTCCTCCCCTCCTTTTTTTTATGTAATTCTAGTACGTAATCCGCGCTCCCCACGATGGCGTCATTGAAAAAGTATTATATAAGGTAGGCGATAACGTAGCTAAAAACGCAGCCTTGGTCCAATGGACTGCAGATTCGACTCCAGCGGAGTAACGTACATGTGCAAAACAAAAATATGAGATAAATACCGACTAGAATTGTTTGCTTTATATACAGTAATTCGTTTTACAAAGATTCTCACAAGTCTCCTAAATATTATTGTTGACATTAATAGCTTGAGTTTAGCCAGGCGAGTTTTGTGTTACAAATACGTATATGCCTATGTGTATCTGTGTACACAAGCTGGAATGCGGCAGCAACAATTGTCATGCTTTCCTGGCGAACTGTGCAGAAATACCCTGGTTTTAAGACATTTGCGGTTGGAGGTTGAGGCAGCCTTGAAAACGATATAGATACGTATATTGATTGCGAGCTGGACCGAGAAATTAAAGACGAATTCCTTTTTGCTCAAACTATGGGAGTGCTTCCGTTCCAATTAACATTAGCTCCATACCACCTGTTTTGAATCAGAAGAAAATTAACATGAATTAAATTAAAAGTTTGAATTATGTAATTGAATTGTGAATTACTTTAATTTCGTTAATAATGTAAATGAAATTTTGTTTAATTTTTAATTTTTAAAATTTACTTTTTAGTTTTCAATTTTGTTAATCTTACTTCGTGTTGATAATTTTCTCTAGTAATGCAGAGTGAGGTTCATCATTGTCACGGGGTACTTTGGTATTAACGGAGAGGGCAATCGGCGAAGTTTGATGGCAAGAACTAGTGTAATACGCCAGCTCAAACCTAATTTTTAAAATGTATCCGGTTAGGGATATTGGGAAGTAATTGGCTTTGAAGGGGCCAAAAAGACGTATGTACTTGTATTCCGCGTGGTAGTCTCTTAGCAAGTCTCGATTTTCGCTGAATAGAACGCCGCTATTGTCGTTCGTTATAGTGAGCCAAACAGGGTACGTGGGCGTTTTAAGTCGAGATCCAATTTGTAGTGTGTTCGTTTTATCTTCCGACCCCAACCAGACGAGCAATCCTAAAAGCGATCTGCTTGTAATCCCCACTTGAGCCACAGCCTGTACAATTTCCATTTCAAATTTGTCCGTATTAAGAAGCTGCTATTTTCTCTCCTCTTCTAATTTTGTTTTTAATCTTCTTCATGCAAAGACACAACCAAAGTAATTAACAAACGAATAATAGCGGAACAAGTGAAAAGGAAATTAGGGTGCACTTACGAAGTTGTTTTCGTCGCCCACGTAAATTATGCTATTATGCAAGTAAGGGGTCGCGCGTCCAGTAAGCATGAGAGTTATGACGCAGAAAGAAATATCCCCATTCAAATTAATCATTGGTGCGTTGAACGTGTGCCGCAAACTGGCTGGCAAATTGCTTTTGCCCAGGTCGTCGTATACCCTATTTTACAATTGGGGTTTTACTTCTTTTTCCTATCATTTTAAGTGATTTTTTCATGGTTTCGAAGGGGTAAAATATTCTTTTATTTCTTCCTTCCCTTTTTGCGTGGGAGTTTTTCATTACCTTGGAATGGTTCGGGAGAGAATGGCGCTGTAGAGCAGTAATATCAAGGCCGGTCCAGGATCTGTTTGGAACTGTAAAGAATGGGTGGGGAAGGGATAAAAGAGAACTTTTGTTTCATTTTGTTCTCTTTTTTGTGTGTTTTCTTTGGGTGTGGGGAGGCGATTTAATGTTAATGGACACTACTTAATTAAGTCCCAGGACAACTGTTATCAGAAGTAGAGCAAGCCAGATACTCGCACAGGAATCACACATATAACCCAGTTTCTGTTCGTTGAGCTGGTATGGGTGGCTTACCAGATATAAGTAGCGTCTGACAAGGATGAAGAGATCGTCGTATGTCTGTGCCACGAGTAAATGAAGCTTTGGGCCGGAGCAGTGAAATGCAGCATAACGATGCCAAAAGGAGAAAATGAATTTAGTTGAGCAATTTTTCTTGCTTTGTCTGTAGTCGTTAATACCTTCTCGGTGACGCCGTCCACGTTGTATGTCTCGCTTTCCGAGACGTATGATTGAGATTGCGGAAGACATAACGTCGCTTGATGGCTGTCTCCAGCAGCTTTCCAAAGAATATCCGTTAACGCTGTGCACAAAGCCTCTTGTTGCGCAGCTTTGCCCGGTTTCAAGGGACTGGGAATAATAACGAGAAGAAACCCTATTAGAACTTGGTGTGTTTAGGACTTGGCAGGCTTTGGACTAAAGAGAAGTCGGAACTCGGAACTAACTACTTTCTACGGAAGCGCGGTGGAGCACTCTAAGAATTGGAATAGATAAACAGGATTATAGAGGAAAAACTTGAAGTAAACTGAAACGAAGTCCCTTTAAACAGCAATAGCCACCCAACAAAAGATTGTCTGAAAAACAGGATGAAATCTAGCTTCGTGTGTTATTTTTCTTTCCATCGTGCGCAAAGTAAGTATTGAAAATTTTAAACAAAGAAGCAAGATCATGTGGTTCTCTGACATCACAGACGTACGGACCGTACGGTACCCGAGATCTCTTTTAAATGTTTTAAGCGTGGAAATAAACAGTAACGGTGGTAGCAAGGGCCGTACGCCATGCCACGACACGCCTGTGACGTCACGACCATAAGTTTGCATGCCAACATAATCGTGAACGACTGTCTTAGAATAGTCTACAAGAATCTATGAAAGCTTCAACGTGTGGTTTTGCTGGCTGTTGCCCTTTAATAGAAAATCGTTATTAGTAAGCAGAAATTTCGTTTGTTTACAGATCGTGGAAAGGTAGTATGAGGTTGGTGAAGGGCAATCTGAGGTATCACACTTTATGTACGGAGTTTGCTAAGTTTTCATATATAAGTTTCAGTTTACTTTTAGTATAAGAAAAGTGAGGCATTTGCTTTTAAGTTTGAAAGTACGGCTCCTAAACCATTATTCATAGAAAAGGGCCAAGGTAAATTGTTCCTGTCACGTCATATACGCGTAATGGAAGGAGCCGCTTTGTGCGCTTTCTTTACATTGTAAACATTCTGGAGATAGCCATCGTATTTGTGCGTCCCATGCTTCGCAACATGCTGCTTTATCCAAATACTCTAGGGTTTATTTATAACATGCTCTGTGCTAGCGAATTTTCTGCATTGGCAACAATAAAATTAGGACGGTACCCCATGGCATGACAATAGCACATTGACCTTGCGTGACCTAGAAGCATTATTTGAAGGAAGCATTGCGTCTACACATATTTGGCATGCTTTCACAGCAGGTCTTGTCGAGGAAGAACGCTTAGTCACATATATAGGCGTGTTTAGTACGGAGTAAATTATGGAAATCTATTTTAATCGTGAGGAAGTCGAAAGAGAACAAAAGAGCTTTGGAAACTGTTTTAGAGGCTTACTGGATCGTGTCAGGTCTGAGGGAAGTAAAACTGCGAGACCGAAATAAGAGTGAAGAGCGTCGAGAAATACTGCCTCCGTAGAAGCCTCTGCTCACCATATTTTCAACCATTTTGGTCACGGAAACCGATTTGCTGTAGTGTATATATTATGTACATTGTGGGCACGATGGGTCGTAGAAAGGAAAACAAGAACAGAAAACGAACAAGAGAAAAAGGTGAAAAACAACGAGGGAGAGTACAAGAAAACGAAGAAACAAATTATTTCTGAACGATTTCTTGCAGATCTAGCGTAGGTTGCTAAGGAAAAGTTCGGTTCGTTCGAGTCAACGTAGACTGACGTCAAATCCTGGTCTAGTTCAATCCTTATGGCAAGTTAGTGCAGTGCGAACGTTTCGGCAAATACCGAGCGCGCGCTTGTGTGTAACGGGCAGTTAGTTTATGAAAAAGCGTTCGATTTCCGTTACCCGACTGACCCTTACCCCTCAGCGGAACTTTCTTGCTCCCTTGTTGAAGCCTTGTAGCTTATGCAAACACATGAAAGTTATTCGCTTGAAATCCAAGCTTCAACTGCTTTAATTGACTAGTTTAATTTGAATCTTTCTGCTTGATCTAACCAAGGTTGCGGCACGGTAAAACAATTTTTGCTTCTAAAATTTACTGGTCAGTCGGGTGGGCTCGGAATGTTACCAAAAATCGAATGTTTTGATTGGGAGAATTGTTCTTTTTGCTTTTGCACGTCCATTGTGTTCGATTGCGTCAGCAGAGACATGGTAACAGGCTTCGGATGTAAGAATTGACGTTGGCGGGTTACGCTTGAAGTGCCCTATTGTGTAATGACTGCAGTTCACATTCGTGAGTCTATTCTTAGGCTTTAGGAGAGTCAATAGGCTATAAAGTGGAGGAGGAAGAGCCTTTATAGATCGTCCTCGGAAGCCGTTGTGCCTTTCGTGTGCCGTTCCTCTTTTGACCAACCGTCGACCAAGCAATTTGTCTGGCTTTATTTTTTCAATAAATCTTATATATAGGAAACTACAAAATTTTCTTCACTGGGGTCTTATCGTTAGGTCCTGTAATGTTCCACCTGTAATGCTATATAATACTGTCACAAATAAATTGCATGCACTTCAAACGAAGTAGAAAAGAAAACAGTGTATAGCCGTGGCGACCCAGCGAGAAATCTGCCTCGGAATTTCACGGATCATAACCACATAACGCAAGGCACGAACAAAAGAGCAACTTGTTGCAGTTCAGATCTTAAAAACTAAAAGAAATAGAGAAAGACTGTTTTCTTACCTTTGCGTAGTCCGGTTTGGGCGTTTTTCAAAGAGTAGCGTACGCAAAACATGGGCTTGGATCGCCATTAACATGGATTTGATCACGGGCATTGTGGCGAAATTTCCCACCGCGAGTCCATAACTCAAATCACGTTCGGGTTCGCGGAATACCAGACCGGGTCCATTACCAAAGAAATCCAGACGAATAGTCCCCGGACATTGGCCGAAAACCAGCTTTCTGAGAGCCTTCTCGTGGAGAAAAAAAGAAAGGAGAAATTCGTTACATGTTAGTCAGAAATATGTAAACTCATGCACAAGCGTTTTTATCTTTTTTTTTTTTTTTTTGTCTTGCCAGAAAGCACTTTTGCAGCCAGGAGTGCACTTTCTATTCTACTTACGATAGCAGTTTCTTCAGTTATGGGCGTGCCACCTGTCACGGGCATTTGATGGAGTACGTTCCGTTCTCGGCGAGCGTATAGTACTTTACCTGGAATGGTATCATCAATTGAAACTTGTCAGTTTTTTTTAGCAAAACATGGAATTGAATTAGTCAAGTTTTCAACTCTTCATTTAATCGCGTTTTTATGTTTTCTTACCACTCATGGCCCCGATGGCCATTTTCGAGCCTGTTGCCAGCTCTGTCACTTGGGCAGCAATGGTGCTGAAGTCATTCTGAATGTGTAAGCAAAAGGAATCACCAAGAGATCAATATTTTAATAAGCTGGAAGGTCTGGATTTAGTAATGGAGAAACAAGCAATAGAAATTCCAAAGACTCTTCCTGTCAACATGGTTATGGCTTTAACGAATGACTTGTTTTCGTACTCCTTAATTCCAAAGTTAACGACATACGAATTGTTGCTTGGAACTTTTGTATTTTTTAAAAAGAAAAGAAATGAATGAAAAATAACAATAATTTTAATAAGACAATGAAAGGAAAGAAAAAATTACCTTGCTACCTGCCATAGTACTTCACGTTTTGTTAGAAACTATGCTTACAAGTACGAAAATCACATTAGTGTCGTAATGGAGACACTATTAAAGCATGGTGCAGTGCTTTGCGATGTGACCGACTGACTGACCTAAGCGTAATATAAACCAGCTCAGGTAGAAGCCACCTCGCAGGTAATGCTAAAGACTATAGCACCCTACCGATACCGCCGTACCCACCCTTATGCCTCCTGTTTTACGTTAGAGAACAGGTCGGACCCGCCCCTTCTTCAGCAAAGAAAAAAGTCGTAGACGGGATAGAAATGGAGGGGGGAAGGGGGTGCACGGGAATCATCGATCAGCGATTTCGGTTCTCGCGCTACGGCTCTAGTATGGCGTAGAACCTGGGAAGAAGTTTGGAAGCAGCTTTATATACACAAAAAACCAAGGTATAGAAACAGGAAGGTCGATAATTGTCTTACCCTTGTATTATGGACCGTACTCTTTTTTTATTCAACGTATAGTTGACATGAGTGAGTCAGGTCCCTCTACACCTTCCTTTGACACCTTCAAAAAGTTTTCCCCTTTATCCCCCTTCCCTAATTCCCCTCACCTACAACTTTTGCTTTCACTCTGTGCTATTTGCTCTGATTCATTAATAGCACTTTGGTGGTTAAATCGCAATGCTTCCTTTATATTACCTTTTGTAACCGACTGCGATTACCGACGACATTGTGTATTTTAGAGTCGGTTTGGCGCTCTTTTAATTTCTTTTTTCGCTTAAATGTTTGTGTTGATATGTCGCTTTAATATCTTAGAAACTTATGTACAGATCCAAGCAATTAAGGAAGAAAAACAATACATAATGACTAAATTTTATAACCTTTGGATTTTTTTTTTACCCAGGTGATGGTGCTAAGCACCGAACGGAAATTTGCGAAGTCAATGTATTTTTGGATGGCAGCGTAAATTTTGTTGAAGGAAATTGAAAGGAAACAAAAAACGTCGAGGAGCAACACACGTTCGTTTTTAAGAAGGTCTAACTTGGCTCGTTATTGCGTGAAAATTTAACGTGCTGTATACAATTTGTCAAGGTGACTAGTTATTATATCCTTCCTTTCTATGATAAGCGTTTTTGTTCCTTTTTTTGTCCTAAAGATGGAATGTCGTGCATTCATGAAAAGGAATTAAGTGATACTTCCTAGGTTTATCGCTGTCTTTTTTGTTCAAAAGTCAAGTTTTTTAACAAGTCGTTATGTAATACTATACTTGATCTGCTATGACAGGTTTCCGTCTGATCTGCGAATAAAGAGACAGCCAAACTGTCCTCTAAACTGGCTTATGGCTCCCATTTAGAGTTCTCCCGAGACATCAAATGTCAAACGTTACATAAAACGGGCTCTATGCTATGCAGGATTATACTTCATTGTATAGTGTAGTAAGCTTCTCTTATACGTTGGCACGGTAATCTTGCTGTGTAATGACTTTATGGAAGGGGCAATTGACGCGTTCCAGCAAGGCAGAAACTGACAGGTACAGCATAATAATTGGACAGGACGGACCAAAGGCCCATGGCTCACATATTCCGTGGCAATGAATTCCAGCACGTCAAGCCTATAAAGAAAGTCTAGTTGACTCTATGTTTTTCATGTTTGTTTTTGTAGGTGATGGGGTACAAGGGGAGCTAATATTTATTGACCAAGCTATAAGATTAGTGGTTCTTAATGGCGCCAGATTGTTTTGCTTTTGTACAACAAAAACCCGTTGAACGATTTCCTTGTACCTCAAGAAGCATTAAAAAATCCCGACTAGTTTCGCGGGAGCACGCTAAGGGTTGTCTGTAAGTTGGCTTCGAGGGGAACACGACAATTAGTACTCCATTTTGGAAGGATCGTATAATTGCTGCAGCCAGGCGGAGTGTTGAAGGGTAATTATTACCACTGGTTCCGTGCTCTAGATCAATCTTGTTTCCTCAACATGAAACTTCGATTCTGTCCTAAAATTTACTTTCTAATATCGGGAACCTCGCTGAGCACAAGCATCAGCTCGAGCTAGTGGTTTTCTTCCTTTATATATAACTTACAAACAAACACTTTTTTCTTTTCGTTTTGTGGTTCTAATAGAGAACGTGCTCATTTTTATTGAGCTCTTAAAGTACAGATTCGAGTTGTAATAAAGCAATATCCCAGTAACGACGGGACTTCAGTCTGCTCTTCTTTGACATCACCCCCTACCCTCCCTATAGTGAGTTAAAACGTCAAAGACACGTCGGCTTTGACCTAAATGGCGTTTCGGCGGATTTTAAAAGTGCTTCTGTTTGGTGGAATTGGTATTACATAAACCGTGCTGGGAATTAAACAAGGGTAGGGCCATGTTTTTTTAAAGATCGTCAAGGGGATCGGATATCTGGACCGCATGTGTCACTCCTTCTTCTTACGTAAGATGGGTTTTGCTGTGCTCATATACGGCAGCTTCATAGACAGCATCCCGCAGCTTGCACCGCATCTTAAAAGTTGGGGGGAAGGGAAGACCCACATTGGTTTTAAACATCGCAGTGAATGCGATGACTTGAGAACGTTGACAGCTCAAGGTTTCGGTTTCGTTCTCGAACTTTTAGTTTCATCCAAGCCATTGCTTCTGACGAACGTGAAGGGACAAGTCCTCTTAGCAAAAGCACGTGTACCGTTTTGTTGTGCTGTTTACCCCTCAAGAAGGTCAAATAAGTGATCTATTTGGAAATCATGCAAGCCAAAACACATTTCCTACATGTCATTACACTAGTATTGCTGATTCAGTGCGTTTATGGTTACGGTAAGTTAGTCTTGACGCCATTTTTTAAGTATTTAGTTCGGGTTGTTACTAAGTATAGTAGTAACAAACCGAATTAGTGCTCAAGTTTTCGAAGGGAAGTTTTTATTAAGCTTATTTTTTTTGTTTTTTTCTTTTTCAATAAGTTTAACTTTTGTTTACAAAGTTGATGACTTGCCAGTTCACGCTATGAAACTTCGACTTTGACCTTCCCGACATGTCTACGAGCTTTTGTTACGAAGCTCATGTCAATGCAAAAGGAAATGCTTATTCTCTTCCAAGTCTTTAAAAGGAACCCGGCGTGAATTTAAAAGTCCGCTTTGGGTTTCTCACAGATAAACACGAGTGCGATCGTCCATGCGTGGAAGGAGGATCGCGCAAGCTATGCCGGTACCATTTCAAGCTGGAGTATTACTTAACCCTTAGCAGGGCCTGTCGTAATTGCCCTTACAATGCGACAGATTGTTACTTACCTCATTGTATCCCAGCGAATGGGGTAGAAAGAGGTGTGGCCGTCATCAATCGACAACTACCTGGACCAAGCATACAGGTAAACAACCTTCTGTCATTACTACGTTATAGCATTCCTCCGGGGTATTTTCTGTGACATTTTTACGAGTCATAGTCATGTGAATCATAATACCCTCGTTGCTCGATGTGATTCAAATATTCTAAGGAAAAGTAATGGAATTACGGACCTCTAGAAGAATACCCAATGGATAGATTTAATTACCCACTACAGCAGCATTTTTTCCTGTATATATCCCCCTATATGCGTATTGAAAAAATCTATTTTTAAAGTCGCTTGATGTTTAATGTGTGAAGCAAGGATCATTCTGGGAAACGTTCGTTATTACCTTGTTCATTTTCATCCTCTTTAAACAGGTTTGCCAAGGTGATGAAGTGGTAGTGGATGTGATGAACCACTTAGCTGGCGAGAGTAGTAGTTTGCATTGGCACGGATTGCACATGCTAGAAACGCCGTACATGGACGGGGTTCCGCATGTTACGCAATGCCCTATTCCGCCGCATACGACCTTTCGGTACCGTTTCTGGGCTCGCGATCCGGGAACACATTTCTATCATTCCCACTCAGGTAATGCTATGGAGTTACAGTAAACCTGGCCTCAATTTTTAGCGAGCGGCTTAACCTAGACCACTTTCTCCGTCACCTTCATTCTTTGGCTTCATTCGCCAACAGGTTTCCAGAGAGCTGATGGAGTCTATGGGCCTATTATTGTTCGCCAAAGCCTTGAAATGGACCCTCATGCAGATCTGTATGATCTAGACCTCGCTGAGCATGTAGTCATGATACAGGATTGGATGAGCGAACTGGGTTTGGCCAAGTTTGTGGCGCACCATCATGATGATGGGGACAACAAACCGAGCAGTATGTTAATTAATGGCCATGGGAGATTTCACTTGCCCGAAAAGTACGAAGCTCCAGCTGAGTTGATGCCGTTAGCGAAATTCGTAGTTGAACAAGTGAATTCTTTACTTTTTATGACTTTCATATGCACATTAAAGAGTATTTGTTATCCTTCCAGGGGCACACGTATCGGTTCAGGATCATTGGAACCGGTATTCTCAACTGTCCAGTACAAATGTCTATTGATAATCACACGGTATTGGTGATCGCAAGCGATGGAAGTCCAATTAAGCCTGTTGAAGTGGATTCGTTGGTCATAAGCGCGGGAGAACGATACGATTTTGTCGTCAATGCCAGTGCGGAAATAGACAATTATTGGATGAGATTTCACGGGCTCTTGGACTGCGCGTTTACAAAAACTTTCCAAGCGGCTGTTTTGCAGTACAAAGGAGTGGCAAATACCACTGGAGAGCCTGAAGGGGTTTTGACTTATACAAACACCGTTCGGGATGGTAGAGTAAGAATATGCTTTTGAATATACACCTAGATTTTATCGCTATGACCTTCTCCGTTTGTCTTAGACCTTGAATCCCATGAATGTAGCTCCAGGAACCGAAGACGAAATTACTGTGGCGGAACTTAGTTCCTTAGACGAAACTGATGTGTTGTTGGAAAAGGAACCGGATCATCAGTTTTACTTAGCGTATGATTTCAATCCAATTAATAACAAGAACTTCCACGATCCTTCACTTTACCCAATATTCGGAGGTAATTTCATAATTGTTAAAAAAAAGGAATTAGTGAGAAGGGAAATAATTTAAGGATGTGTTTAGTGGAAAAATCCCATAGGACTTTTACGCCTCAGATCAACGATATCAGTATGCTAATGCCTCCGTTTCCTCCGCTTTCCCAACGAGATCAAATTACGCCGGATCTCTTTTGCAACGAATCCACTGTCTCCAATTGCACGGCGGAGTATTGCAGTTGTCCTTACGTGCTCAACGTCAAGTTGAATTCTTTGGTCGAGTTATTCATTATAGACAAAGGTATTTTTAATTTTTGAAAATTATTCCGAACATTATTATGAAATTTTAGGTGTCACTTTCGATGCCACGCATCCATTTCACCTTCACGGAGCCGCATTTCGGGTTGTAGCGATGGAACGCCTAGGCTCCACTACCACAGTGGAAGAAGTTAAAGCTCGTGATGCAAATGGCTTGATCAAACGTAAATATATTGGAGCACCTATTAAAGACACCGTTTCGGTACCTGATGGTGGTTATGTTATAGTGAGATTTCTTGCCAATAATCCAGGTATGTTTTTAGCCTTACGTAACTTAGGCGTATTTTAATCCTCGACGTTGAGAAATCTTAAAAGCGCGACTTTGTGTAGGGTATTGGTTATTTCATTGCCACTTGTCGTTCCATATTGAAGTTGGAATGGGCTTGGTCTTTAAAGTAGGCGAGCATTCGGATATGTTGCCTGTTCCTAAAGATTTCCCGAAGTGTGGAAACTTCCTTCCGGACCTTGGTGTTGACGAATCTTTCGAATGGATAACGGAAGATGAGGAGCTGGTCAAGGATAATAGAATACCGGTTCATCGCATTCGTCATGGTCATGGTCAACATACTCATCACGACCCAAGCAATGAGATTCCTTTATTGAACCAAGAAGCGTTGGTTACAAGACCGGATAATTTAACGAACAACAACGTGCCAAAATCTGCGAGCTCTGTACTTTCCGTACCGGTTTGGTTGCTGGTAATGCAAAGCTTGGTCTTATTTTCAAAGTCAAGGTGATTGTCTAAGATGCCGGGATACCTACGTGTGAGTATCAAAGATTAAAATGGTTCAGTTTCATTCCTCGGTGTTTAGCAAAGGTCGTTTTTCTGGTACCGAGTTGTGCCTTTTATAACCGAATGAGTATTATTTTTATAGAAGACGAAATAAAAACGCTTAAGNAGCTAAGGTATACGGGAGCCTTAAGATACAATCTTGGCTATATTTGTATTTCGATCTACGGTATTTATAACTAACATAAATAACATAGCATATAAGTTTCGAGGTGCGATTTTTGGGGAGAAATGGAGGATTTGGAATGCGATGACTTCTAATTCGTTGCAGTATCGGATACGTATAGGTTCAGTTTCGGTAAACTCCCTGTTGAGTGCTTTCCCTAACATTATTTTTTTAAAGAGCCTCCAAATTAGGTAACTGCACATCAATAAGAATGCAGAAAAATCATAAACTAAAATCTGAAAAATGGAAGGTAACTCGCTCATTGGTAGGGATTTACCCCTCTTCTCGCCTTTATAGGGAAATTACCCTATTACCGTCTTTAGTCAGCCATGTTTTAACGGGTTTGGGAGTGTTTTGTTTGCAGAAAAAGTACGAATATTAATTATTACAGTTATTTTAGAATAATGAACTTTATAGTAGTTCCGTTTCTTTGTTACTGTGAGAGGAAAAGCTAATCCAACCAAGAAGAAAAGGTCGGATATCCCTTTCTTTCGTTTCGAAATTCTGGAATCTATGCACCGTAACTTATCCTACGTACAGTACTCGCCAAAAAAAACGACCCCAACAAAGCCCACCATCCTAATGGCCCGCAACTGTGCGTCTGGGAACAGCACTACGGGCACAACGGACGGCTATTCGCACTTCGCAGCACTGTTTCCAGATGCGCCGTTGCGGGCCATTAGGACAGTACGGTTTGTTGGGGTCGTTTTTTTTGGCGAGTACTGTACATTACATGCAAATGATCAGAGACAGCTGACAAGAACAGGACTGGGACCTGGGTAAACTGGTAAGTCTACTCCATTATTCTTAACAGATCTAGAACTAGGTATTAGAAATCACGTACATATAGTAGGACAAGATATTAGATATAAACAGGCCGGGGACATATAACGTGGGAAAGTGAGAGGTGAGACTTTGGTTTTTGTCAATAAATTATTTGCAATCCAGTAATCAATCATTGTAAGCATTCGTAGAGCATCGGGAAAGGGATTCTTCCAATCTTGTGCTTCTATCTATTCTTGTCAAACAACCTTCTTTGCTTAGATTCCCCGTATCGTCCCAATTCTGCCCACAGTTAATGGCTGAATTTTCCTTGAAATTTTGCAAGCTGAGATGTGCATCTTTTTGTGGCTCTGTTAAAAGGTTTTCCAGAAACTAAGCCAACGTTTCAGTTTCGCCTCGCAGGTTCTAACAGAAACCAGATTTGTTTTTGAAATAGCACAAAGACAATAGGTAACCTTTTTATGTCTGAGGAACATGTAATGCAAATTAGGAGGCTGTTGTTCTCTCCAACGGTTCCCAGAAAAAATACCGCATACTTTTACCACGTATAAAGTAATCAGCAATAGTTGAAGGAATTTCTCATGCTCCAGGTTGTTCGTACTGGCAAGTTAAGTCACTAAATAGTTCCACTCCGTAGGGGTTACTTTTTGTAATCTGTTAGTTACTCTAAGAATGGAAAACGTGTTCTTTGCACCCGTGCTCCTTCGAAATCGCAGGTATTCCCCGTTAGTCAAGTCTTGGGACGACATTATTCCTGTTGCTACACGCTGGACATTATTATGAAAGTGCTGGGAGCGCAAAGTAATTAACTGTATACTTTGCCATATTTACGGGACGTTGTGACCCAGATGTCATCTGATCTTACTTTCGTATTGTACATGGTCTTGGCTTTATTCCAGAATATTTTATTCGCTACCCTACGAGGACATCGGGCTTGCCAGGAATAAAAGTCGCTTATTAATTATAGGAAAATCGAGACTAATACAGTAGCAATTCAACTAATACTCAAGGGAACAAGCTTAACAGACACCCTACTTGTAAGTAAGGTAAAGAAATCCAGTAAGAATTTGTTTCAGCCAGCAAGCATTGATTTCGAAAGAGTAGCCTTCCAAGTATCGTTATCGTGCCAAGTCTTCTATTGTCCCGGCTGGTTTTTAAGAATAATAGTGTGACTATGAAAATCACAATGCTCGAAACCTTATTTACGAACACGCTGGCTCTGTGCTATGAATAATACTTTAGCTAAGACGCGAATGAAGTTTGAAAGAAGAAGTGGAATAGACATCCTCTATTCATGAGCACATAACTATAAATTCAGAACACACTCGGGGATGTTTTAACCGCTATATGTAGAACTCGGTTTCTTTACAACTGAAGCAAGAAAGTTAAATCAGTATTTGCCAAATTATCTGCTATCCACTGGTCAACACGTTCATTCATGGTTTTGGAAAAATGGTTTTTCCAGTCTCCACATTCACCTTTTCGCATAAAGTGACCACTAGGATTCAAATATCCCATTTTCTTGCCTACTTCCGTATTAACTGCTGGATTTTCTTTAAAGTTTTTGAAACTCAGATGTTCCACTAAAGCTTCTACTTGTTTTTCCGTCAGAGATTTGTCCAGAAATAAAGCCAGCCGTTGGATTTCACAGAGCAGATCCTGAAATGAAGTAAAACTGTTTTTACAAATTTTTCCTAAGCTGTTTTTATTTGATTGGATAGTGTTCTATCGAATACCTTTTTCATGTCCTCATAAAACATGTAGTGCAAATTGGCATGGTCTCGCTTCTCCCAGGCTTCGAGAACGTGATTAAAGAAAGAACCGTAAACTGTTTCATCGCGCATGAAGTAGTCCGCGAATTTCTCCATACTAATGATACAGTCCTGGATTTTGATTAACTTGTGATGGTAATAATAAGACGTAATGACATCTTTCGGATTCCGGGCCATGTACACTACTTTGGCCACATCGAGGAGATCAGGTGGAAGCAAGCGTAAAGGTAAATGTGTTTTGATCAAACGGGGAGATGGAAGATGTACTAAATCTTCAACTTTGAGCAGTTTTCTTCTTATATATTCGTTCCCGGGAGCGTTCATTCCAGGAAGTAAACTCACCCTAAATGGATTACAACTTTTATCCTTTTTTAAAGATGAATCATAACCATACAAATGTTATAAAATTTTACTAAAAGAAGAAAATTAGAGAAAATACAGAAAACTGGTCTGAACTGATCTATAATTAGTGGAAATGAATAAAAGATTGACAGTTGAAGAAGTATTAAAAAAAATAAAGAAAAGTTATAAAAATCGAAGAAAAATTCCGAAAATTAATTACTTACTCCAAGAACGGAGAACGTAATTCGAGAGGTAATTTGGCTCCTATAAAGTCACAGTCAGTGCTAATTAGCCACGCCATTTCTTGGGCCCAGGTTGTTCCTAATGATCATAACAAAAAAATTTTACGTTTATAAAAGAGCGAGCGAAGATCATTAGCTTTAGATATACTTGCCACATTTGGGAAAAGTGACGATCCAGACATCATCAGGTCTCACTTGCATATTATAGATGCTGTCGGCTTTATCCCAGAATGCCGTGCCCATTAGAATACTTCCGGGCTCTCCGCGAACGAAATCTTCTTTATAATTTGGAAAATCACGATTAATGGCTTCATTGCGAGAACTCTCTAAAGGAACTAACGTGACAGACAACCTCGCTTCGGCCATTTTTTTAAGAGAACAAAAAGAGTGTTTTTGTTTGATTTTCGAGACTTGGAAACTGCACTTTTCTTAACTGTTTTGTATTTATAGTCCCATTATCCGTATTGATTAGTTATCACAAGTCTCACTCTTCAATACTGTTGAGCAAAGTTTAGCGATAAAAGGTCCAAGAGATACGTTACTACGCAACCGACTTCGTGTTATGGTGGCCAAAGAAAACACTATCGTCCGAGCGTTTTCGCTGCCGTTTGCTCGCCGTTCGAACAAAACGTGATTTAGACGTCGTTTTCCATTGCTAAAAAACGTACATAAGCAGACAGGAGCAACCGATCATATTCAAAAGCCTTTCCTTCTTCGCTGCCACTTTTTGAAAACGATACTGATGATTTTGCGCGAATTTCTTAATTGTTCGCAAATTTCGAATGATTTTTTGTCAAATGATCGTTTTCATTCATCCTACCACGTCTGTCAAAAAAACAGTCATTGCAATTCGAATTTCGTGTTTATTGTTTCCTTTTACAGGTCTTGTTTTAAAGAACTGTTTATAAGTAAATTCATCTTTCGCAATAAGGTTGATACGTTTATTTGGAAGCATCTTTCTTAGTGAAGTCGTATACTTTCCTTAAGACATTGGCAGATTTTTTAGCATGTACTACTGCAAACGTAAAACTATTATTTTAGACGGAAAGTTAGAGTCGTATTTGCCAAATTGTCTTCTATCCATTTATCGATGCGTTCGTTCAAACTTGGAGAAAAATGGTTTTTCCAATCTCCTATTTCACCTTTCCGTATGAAATGACCGTCTTTATTGAAAAATCCCGACTCTCTGTAGATCTCGTTGTTAACTGCTTTATTTTCTTTGAAGTTCTTGAAGCTAAGATGCTGCACCAGATCATCTTTTTGCTCATGTGTCAAAGGCTTTCCCAGAAATAAAGCCAATTTTTGGATTTCTCCTCTTAGATTCTAAAGTGAACCAAATTGCGTTTAGATAGATGAATTTGTTCGAATTTATGCGAGGGAAATACCTTTTTCATCTCTTCGTAGAACATGAAATGCAAATTAGGATGATCTTTCATATTCCATGCGCCTTTAACATGTTGGAAGAAGGATCCGTAGACTGTTTCGTCACGCATAAAGTACTCAGCAAATAATTCCAAATCACCGATGCAGTTTTGGGCTTTCATTAACTGGTGGTGATGGTAAAACGACGTAATTACGTCTTTCGGATTTCTGGCCACATAAACGACTTTGGCAACGTTCAGAAGGTCAGGCGGTAGTAAAGAAAACGGTAAATGTGACTTGATCAAACGCGGAGATGGCATCTTTTCAATGTCTTCAACTGTAGTCAGCATTTTGCGGATCTCCTCTTTCCCTGGTCCACTCATTCCAGGAAGTAAACTCATCCTGTTTTATTATCCAATATTAGTCTATATGTAAACAAGGTGATTCCAACAAGTTACTCCAAAAACGGAGAACGTTTGCCGAGAGGCACTTTGGCTCCTTCAAAATCGCAGTTATTGCAAATTAGCCAAGTCATGTCTTGAGTCCAGGTTGTACCTATATAGTATAAAAAGTTTCACAACTAATGATATGGTTATCGTTTTAGCTTTATGTAATCATAACTTTGTATTTTTAGTAATAATAATTGTAATAGATTTTTTTAAGTATTATTACTTCTATTTGTTTAAGAGGCTTAATTTTTATTAGTAAATTGTAAGTTTGTAACGGGTTCTAATTAATTTGTGGTTGTTATTTATAGTTTAGTTATGCAAACTTTTAAGTTGTACTATGTATTGTACATCTTTGTTCTAGAAGTAGTGTTATGAGGTTATTGTATGGTTAAAGGTTAATCACTTGAAATTGCAACTTACCACATTTGGGGTAAGTGACGATCCATACATCATCAGGTCTCACTTTCATGTTGTAGATGTTCTTGGCGTTATACCAGAATTCTGCACCCATAAGAATACTTCCAGGTTCCCCTCGAACAAATGAGGCTTTATAATTAGGAAAATCGCGATTAATAGCGTCATTTCGCTCTCTTGGTATAGGAAGAAACTTGACTCGCTTCGTTAAATCCGACATGTTTTAACTCTTCCTTGGTTATAGTCACTTGGACAAATACAAACTGAAGTTCTCGATTGAGCCAAGCAAGCACTTCTGACCGATAAATGAGATAAGAGATGCGTTTTATAGTTCCTGCCGATTCAAGTGTTTTGTCTGTTGAACTACCGATATCAGCGCTCAGTGTCTCGTGCAAATGTATTTAATCTACACATTTTCATTTCGTGCTCTTCACGAACGATATGAAGCTTTAGCATAGTTACAATGCATGCTGTAGCTTGAAGAAATTAACTCAAATTTGAAATAAAGGATCATCTTAATCATCGTTATGTAATAGAGGCTCAGTATTAGAAGCGACTTCGATCAACTCGCGTTTCTTCTGTAGGAACTATAAGAGAATAGAGTCACAACTCCTGATAGAAAGCTAAAGTGGTATTAGCCAAGTTATCCGCAATCCATTTATCTAAACGGGCGTTCAAAGCAACGGAAAAATGGTTTTTCCAGTCTCCGGTTTCGCCTTTGCGAACAAAATGGCTGTCGGGGTTCCCGATACCAATTTCCTTCAAGAATTCCCCATTGACAGCTGGGTTTTCTTTAAAAGTCTTGAAGCTAAGATGCTCCAGCAACGTATTGGTCTGCTCTTCCGTAATACTTTTATTAAGAAAGGAGGCCAATTTACGGATTTCGCTTCGCAGATCCTAACGAATAAAAGAATTTAAAAAAATCAAGATTCTCGAACAGTTAGTTAGACGACTTATTCTTTGAATGCGTACTACTATTTTACCTTCTTCATGTCTTCGTAGAATATGTAATGTAAATTGGGATGATCTCGTTTCTCCCAAGCGTCTTTGGCATGATTGAGGAAGGATCCGTACATGACATCGCCACGCATAAAAAGTTCTGCAAACTGCTCCATAGTACCTTTGTACTCATCTTGCTTTATCAATTTGTGATGGTAGTAATAAGATGTAATAACATCTTTGGGGTTTCTGGATACGTAGACAACTTTGGCTACCTCCAACAAATTCGGTGGGAGGAAATTAAAGGGTAAATGCGATTTAATATAGCGAGGGGATGGCATCTCGTCTATTTCTTGAAAACCGGGCATCATTTTCATCATTTCTTCTGGAATTGAACTATCGGTTCCGATAATTAAGCTTGCCCTAGACAGTTTGGTAAATAATGTAAATTAACTATTCTGTAACTTTAAATATTATAGCCTTCCTCTTCGCTCACTCTAAGAACGGGGAACGCTGTACGAGAGGCACCTTAGCTGCTTCGAAATCGCAATTGTTGCTTATTAGCCAGACCATCTCCTGTGTCCACGTGGTTCCTAATATAAGAAACGTTTTTTTTACAATTAATTTATTTTAGTTTGATATTTAAAAAAACTTACCACATTTTGGAAAGGTAACGACCCAGGTATCATCTGGTCTTACTTTCATATTATAAATTTCCTTGGCTGCATCCCAGAACGTCTTACCCATTAAAAAGCCACCTGGATCACCGCGAATTAGAGCGTCCCTGAATTGAGGCATTTCACGACTAAGGGTAGCACTGTAGTTGCTGTCTAAAGGTACGCCCTTGACGGGCAACTCCAATTCTGCCATTTCACCCACTCTTTTAAGTTACGTTCCTAATAGTAAACAGATCCCAGTGTTGTAATTTAAAGACACTACCAGTGTTCCTTGGGCTTCGGTATGCACTGACCGTTTTTTGTACACTGGCTTATCTTTTTTTTTTAACCGACTCGACACTTGTTTTTGGTCCAGCGAAAGGGGGCGTGAAGTATCGAAAAATGAAAATGACCTTCGGGTTTTTATTGACGCGTGCCTTTCCTTTTTGTAGCTCATTTCTTAACTTTATTCTTAATACTTATCGGATAGCTTATGCGAGTTATCTCATAACCTTATATGCTTGATTAAGCTCGTGTATCGCCTGGGTTTTGGAGTCTTCAAAGCTTGAGCCCTAGCTTGGCTTAAACTGCGGAAATGAAAAATTTATTTTAAAAAGGAAGTGTCAATCTTGATTATTAAGGGCCATTTCTTTATGAAACACTGTGTCAAAAACTGGTATAGTTAGGTAGATCCTTTTCTTAAGTATCGTAAGCGAATATTATTCTTGGACAAACATTTTTTTGTGCCAACTATTTATTCGTAGTAACTTTTACTTTGACAATGGATAAGAGAGGGTTACAATTGGAGTGATTGGTTGCCGGCGATTCATTTCCGTTGCCGCCGAATCATCTCTTTCAAAGGATTTTTTCTCAGTTCGAAATTTCAGAAACTTACATTTAGGAAAAATGGTGGTCCAAGTATCACCTGGTCTTACTTTCATGTTCTAAATTTTCTTGGCTGCATTCAAGAATTTCTTACCCCGTTAAAGGGGGAGTAAGGTTTCAAAATGAAAAAATATATGTTATAGAAGAGACAAAGTTACATGTTCTGGCTGAAGAACCCCTAT